>QFEQ01000955.1:0-25478 GCA_003316335.1 Hemileccinum impolitum | reverse complement strand
GGTAAGCACTTCAAATCTTCCTTATGTCTGGTACGCCTTACCCATGTTTTCGTTCATCCTAGATCGGGGGCCGTTTCTTGGTTGGACTCGGTGTAGGCCTCGCATCCTGCGTAGCCCCAGTCTACATTCAAGAAATCTCCCCTACCCGTCTCCGAGGCCGGGCAGTCGTCTTCAATAATGTCATGATCACCTTTGGACAAGTCGTTGCCTATGCCATTGATGCCGGGTTTGCGAATGTGAATGGTGGTTGGCGGTGGATGGTCGGATTGAGCATAGTACCTGCTGCACTACAGCTTGCCATATTAGCGCTCCTACCTGAATCGCGTAAGTGTTTTGCAGCCTGCAATGGCATCATGTGGATTACGCTGACGCATGGATGCGGGTGTATCGGACAGCACGTATTCTGGTGAAGAGAGGACATATGGAAGCTGCTTTCAAAGTGCTTTCCCGTGTGTACACGTTAGCCACCCCGGAGCAGGTGGAGCGCAAGGTAAATAAGCAAAGGAATTGTTTGTACTTGATTTGATGCTTGGGTTGCTCACTTATAGCTCAACGTGCTTCATGCAACCATCCAACAAAGTGTTGAGATTGCCAACACGACCACCTTTTGGCAACGACTCGGTTCGATGATCCGGGTCCCAACCAATCGTCGGGCATTAAGTACGTTTTTAACCCCTCACTGCGTTCGTTCCATTGAGTTCTCACTAAACCTGGTATTGTTAAAAAAAGTAATTGCTTGTGGCTTGCAAGCATTTCAGCAACTGTGTGGGTTTAATACTCTCATGTATTATTCGGCATCACTCTTCCAGGAAATTGGGTTTGATCAACCGACGGCGGTAGGACTCATCATCTCCGGCACAAACTGCTTGTTTACGCTGGTCGCACTCAAGTTCGTTCTCGTGCCCAAAGGTTGTCGTGACTGTGCTTAGCTACCATTGTAGGTGGATCGATACCGTGGGTCGGAGACGGTTCATGTTGTGGTCTCCTCCTGGGATGATCTTCGGGTTGACATTGGCGGCCATTGCATTCTACTGTGGGTATCTAACGTTAAGTGTACTTGGACTCGGTTCCGTGCTGAGGCGCGTTTATATTCTAGTCATGACAAAACACACGGGCAATGTCCTCGTCACAGGTGAACACTACTCACAAGGTTGGTCGGCGATCGTGTTGTTGTCAATCATCATCTTTGTCGCAACGTATGCAATCGGATTGGGGAACGTGCCTTGGCAACAGGGTGAACTTTTCAGCCTCGAAGGTATATGCCTTTTCGACCATTGATCGTTTATTTGCTCGCTGATCCTTCCACACCGGACATGCCCCATTCTCCTAATTCACGTTTCTTGATGTCTTTGGTCTCCCACCCTTCTCTCTCAAGTGCGCGGCATCGGTACCTCTCTCGGAACTGCCACCAACTGGTGTTCCAATCTCATCATAAGCGCGACATACCTCTCACTGATGGCCGCGATCACACCCGCTGGCACGTTCGGATTTTACGCTGGCATTTGTCTTGTCGGGTACATCTTCTGTGTATTCTGTTTCCCCGAGACTGCTGGATTGAGTTTGGAAGAGGTGAAGTGGGTCTTTGAGGATGGCTTCGGGATTCAGCGCAGTCAGGAATTGAGAGAGAGGAAACGGAAGATGATGGCGGGGATGGTGGGGGAAGGAAGAAAAGAGGGAAAGGATCAAGTATAGGCGGTGCTTTTCACGAATATGCTTGCGTTTACTCTGTTTTTCTCTTTTCCTTGTGCATAACCATGCACATCATGTCTTCGTCACAACCTGTTAGACTACAAATAACTTGTACTAAACAACAAGATATTTTGGACAACCATGTGCCAGTGGAATCACCGAGTGAATATGGTTTTTGTAAAATTCGAACGGTTGCTACAATCGGTGACGTTTGTGTGACATAGGGCCGCAGGGTCGCTCCAAAACTCAGAAAGATCCCTCAAACCGCCAACTCGTTCCGTGAACCAAGTGAGCATACACATGCTCGATTGCAGGGACGTTCCGCAGACACCATCCAAGTCGATGGTCGCCCAGGAACACCGTGACAGCAATCTGCGCTTACCCGTGTCACCAGGAAACGTCGACTCGGATGAAAAGCATTCGACGCAGTAGGATACAAACGGAGAGGATGTTGTTCAACGTGCGGTGATAGGCGGAATATCAGCCCAGTATGCGGTACGATGGAGGATGAGAAGCCGACGCGGGTTCGTTTGGCTTCTCTTCCGTTGTTGCACCATTTCAGGTCTTCTCTTTGGTGGGTTCAGGGCGGGCACTCGAGAAGTGTGGTGTTTATTGATAAGCATTCATACTCTTCTACGATACAGGTATCATTTCCGATACGCTCGTGACGATCAAGAGCGATCTGGGGGCAAGCACGTTCTCAAATACACAGAAGGTGATGGTGCCTCGAATGAATCGTCTGAGATGCAGGGTTCAACTGATGTTCTCCATGCTACAGGAATTCACTGTCACCTCGTGCATGGAGCATGTTATCGAACTGCTGCTGCGTTCGTTACGTTGAGTTCTCACCAAACCCGCGTCACTGTCGAAGGTAATTCAAATTGCAGGTTGTGATATGCAGGATACGTCAGTGACCAATCCGTCTGAGGGGCGAGCCACATCGCCGGACATAGTTAGTACGACGGATCACCATGTCCCGACCCGCTTTTCGTTAGTAGAGAAGAGGTCCAGAGGACCGTTTCATTGTAGGTGGTTTGATTAGTGATCAGAGTGCTGACCCTGGAAAGTGCATATTCACCTAATTCGTGACATTTAGGATGAACTTTGTGAGACGAACAAGGATTGTCGAGTCGGATGTGACGATCAAAATCCCGATAGTCGACAAAGATGATTCCGGGCTGGAAAGAAAAGCACCTCCGCGAGATCATGCAGCACAATGCACCTCATAAGCAATAAACTTCCCACCGATAATCCCCACCGATCCCATCTTGGAGCCAGGATATGAACCATGGAAGAAACGTGCCCACCTCAAACACTCAAAGTGCCTGACCGAGATCCCCGCAGGGAGATTGCGGAGGCAGATCTGAACCCAAACACGAGAACTTGCAAACCTGAAGCAAGTGGTGGAACGCGAACAAAATTGCTTCTTTACTTAGCGACTGGAAGCGCGGCATGGCAACGTCTACGTGACTTGACTTCCAGCCAGGCTAAGCCAGCCCTTTTGTGAGTACGGGAGTCTTGGAGAGTGCGTGCACGCAGATCGCGCGATCCTTGTCCGAGATGTTGTATGTACCGTACAAATGTCTTCTCCGTGAATCAGCATGTGTCGTACTGAATGCCCATCATCCCTCCGAGGTGCCGGGATTTGTAACCAACCAACGATCTGTGGCAACGCCGATAAGTAACTCGCCGCGAGCCTCTCTTTCCCCCACACTAGCATCGGCAATCGCCGACGTACTGCGATTACGCCGCACTGTGACGCTCAGCTGACGCATTTAAGTCTAGCATTACCGATCACCGGGCCCGACTACAAGTTGCAATTGATAGCTCTACCATTTCCACGTCCACGGGAAAAAGGGTGCACAAAGGTCACCTCGCTGTCCCCACTACATATGCTCGATGGTAGATGGAAGATTGACTCCAAAGTGCATCGTGGCCTGAATGTCCAGTCACTGAATACAGTGAATAGTAATTTGAAAGATGTAACAGATGAAAGAATCGAGATGAGGGTGTTTCATGACGGATTTGTTCACGACCAGGAGACGAATTATGCGGACTCGGACATGTGCGAGGAAAGGAGTGTGTACAAGCGAGGGAGATAACTGGCCGCGGCGGAGGCCAAAGCCGGAACTTCAGAGACGGTGTCAGCTCTGTGACAATGACCGAGGAACCACGGTGTTGCAAAGGTCCGATAGAAGTCACGGTGCCAACGACCGGCGCAGTCAAGTCCGGTTTCATTTAGAATTCCGAGTCGGGGTTGTGCCGCTCGCTGTGCCTTGCCGCAATATATATATGTCAGAATAGAAGCAGCGATTTCATTTCACACAGACCACCACCATTTCGCCCATCTGATTCGCCGATCCCGGTCACTCGAGCGCGACGCGCACTGCCAACACCAGAGAATTGAAATTTGGAGTCATGATTGTACATGGCGAGTATGTGTTCATCAAGGCTGGAATGTGCTGGTTTCATTTCCTATCGCCCGCATCTCTACACCATCAACTGTCGGCCCGAATGTTGCCTCTGAATCCGCGAAGTCGACGGAAGACGGAACACGGGGTGATTGGCGTTTCCCTATACCAAATCCTGTGTCGACCGACGTATGGAGGAAGTTGGACAAGTACAGCTCTCGCACGCCCATGATGAACCGAGGGGAGATGATGAACATCACAATGGTGGAGAGCACGGTCATAACAATTCCAGGTGTGGTCTGGCCGAAGTTGATAATGTAAAGCAAGTGCCTGGGTCAGCAAAAGTTGATATCAGTTTGTTGCTTTCCATTCCAATGTGGACGGGAATAGGGACGAGATAGCAGAACAAAGACCAAGGCCCAAGGGACGTACCCCAAAAAGTAAAGGACACCTTCCCTGACGAGAAGGTTGATGTATCGGTTGACTTGCCATCGCTTTGTTACCCTGTATGTTTGAACCGCTTCGTAGCAATATCGGCCGACAGCAAGAGCAAGCAAGAGGGCTGAGAGTGTGAGCCGAGGAATATATTTGTACGCGCCAAGCTGAGATGCGATGGTGTACGTCGGATTGCAAAAAGACATGTTAAGTACCTGAGGATTTGTCACTGCAGAGTAGTAGAAGTGAGTACGATTTCTTGATAAAAGTTGTTGATGCGTACCTGTCAAGTAGGTGTTGGGGTTGTTGTAATATGCCTCAGAGATAGAAAAGAGGACAACCTCAGATACATAAAACACAAGAAGTAGTCCCAAGATGGGCTTGGATTTATTGTACATCGCGTACACGCGTAGGATCATCACGACTGATTGAAATAAACGATTTGTCGTTCAGATGACATTAAAGCATGGGTCACTTACTGTCCGAAGCGGCAAGGAATATGACGAATGCCCAGCCGTCTAGGAGGAGGAGCACAGTACCTTCAAATCATGAATTGATTTTGGAGTGTCAAATGGCCGAGGGACAGGGCTTACACCTTTATCATTGATATGATGATTGAGCATGTAAAGGGAAATGTAAAATAAAAGACGTACGTCTATTCGATCGAGTGTTCTAGTTAGCAAGGAATGTAATAAGATCCAAGGAGAAACGTACCAGCATTGGTCCTGGTATGAAAGTACTTCCGTCTTTCAAAGCACTGTAAGCAAGGTGCTACAAGTACCTGGGTGTAGTACATACAGAATCCATCGAGCCTGTATACAATGTTGAGCCTAAGGCCTCTTCTGCTTGGCATAGATGCGGGATGACTTACACGGCAACAGTAAGCCCTAGGTAACGAACCTTCCAAACGGGTTAGGGTTGGTCTGCATCTGGGGCAATGAATACGCACAAGAATGAACATCACGGATACAAAGCTCCATGACCTAGTCTGTGAATATACAGTCAGGATCAACCATCACGCGCATTTATCGAGGCTCGCCAACCCAGATATAGTCAACCTGCGAAGACCGTCAGAAAAACACCAGGGCTGACGGGAGACATAAAACCTCTTGTGAAAAGGTGATGACTGACGGCAGACTTCAGCCCTGATTTGAGGAGTGGTGATCAAGATGTGCCACTCACTATAATCGTATACGACAGCCGTGGGTACCACGACTGCAGTGTTAATGAGATCAGGCTATTCCAAACTTCACAGCTGAGTATCCTCACGGGATAGGTAGTCGCCGAACTGCAAAGCTGCCACAACGGATTGCAAATCCGACTCGGAAGACATGGTCTCAGGGCCAGAGCAGGCTTGGAAAGGGTCCAAACGAAGAGCTGGAGGTCTGAGGGCGAGCCTGAAGGGCACGGGTGCACATACATACGTGTTTGACTAAATATGCAGATGCGTGGCCCCGGGTCCGTTTCTATCTCAGATGGCGCCGTGACCAGGCCCCAGGGACTCTGAACACGAAAGTGTGAAACAAGAATGTTTCAAGATGGTGTTGTCTGTAAACCCGGCTACCGCATGTGTATGAGCACAGAAAGAGTGACACACCGTGACATCAGAATTCAAGACTTTCCCAGCCAACCATGAATCCCTCTTGGACCACCTTGTGCACCCGAGCTTCTTGGCCTCACGCGATGCAGCCCTATTCAACCCCCGATCCTTTCTGCTCCAACAAGGTTCGATCGGTCACTATCTAGTGTGTGAGCATTTAGATAGCAATGCGCTCGACATGGAACAAACCTGGGATTCTCCTGCTATTTATTTCCCTTGCCAGCGACGACTCCATGCGAAAGCAATAACATATGACAATCATAGAGCTACGAGTCATCATGACGATTCAGATGAACATGACTGCAATGCTGATTTTCCGTGGCGCATAAGTTCAAACGCTGATTCAACGGAACAAATCATTTATCAAAAGGGCTCCAGGGTGGGAGGAGCCTGTCCGGTCTCAGGCACTGTCCCATCAATTGACTATCACGGTGTTCTCTGCGCCAGTGCTGTTGGGTTCGTCATTCTCACGCGTCGATCTCGGAATATGCCGTGTGTTGCGCGGTCGCGTTTTCGACACTTGTTCCTTCAAGTTTGGGCCCGATTTTCTGTCAACGGTTTTCTCGCTTCATGTTGGGTACAGCCTCACATAGTGTCGTCCTGTTGCTCTATGCAAACAACCGTGACGCTACCTGACATCGTTGCCGCATCTACCTGTCGGAATATTCCGACAGCGACTATCAATTCGTCCACCGTCATTAATTAACGTCTGGCAAAGACACCGAAAATAGCAGCGGGGTGCTCTGGATTCCCGCCAAAGGACCCAAGGTCGCTCGAACAGTCATTCTGGGTTCCTTGGCCCGGTATGCGACGATCGGCAGGCTGAAAGTATTCGCAACCATGAGAGTCTTGAGTCTGGTCCCCAGCTCATCAGTGACAGATCCCCTAGGGACGCGAAGCTGAATTGAAGAGGCGATCCGCAAGATTGGTAGCGTCACGCAGACGTTTATTCCATTCGGGGCTTGACAGAGGCTTGATGTGTGCCTGACACGATGAATCGAAAGATTTCACGTTTCCAAAAAGTGCGGTGAGAAAAGCATAGAAGACAACGCCTCGTCAGGGTCTTGGGGAAGTTGGTCCAGATTTTCGATCAACTGCTGAGCACATTTCGCGATCCTGCGTTTTCCAATGTCAATTTTGTTCGTGGTTGCTGCTGATCTCTGGTTCATAGCTTTACCAAGTCTCCGCCGTTTGATTGTTGGGAGTGCAGAGTACGATGGTGACAACAATGATGATTCTTCGGTGCAATGCAAGATTTGTCCTTGGCACTATCCATCCTGGAGACCATCATCATCATCAGTCGGACATTCTGTTGTCCCAGCAGATAGAAGCCTGCATATACTTGCTCCGAAATAACATTTCCAAGTCACATGAGGAAGCGAGCGGCGAAGAGTTAGAAAATAGAAATACACGGCAGATGATATCTCAGGGGTCGCTTCTGGGTCGTTTGATGATGGTTGCTACAGAAAGGGAAGTCCCATAATTGTCATCGCCGTCTCAATTGTCTTCTGATCTCATGAGGTCTGATTGGGAGGGACTAGTGGTGAGCCGTCGGATCAACGCCAATACAAGTATTTGGTGGAAATAATCGAGGATGAGCTCACCATCGACTCGAAGTCGCCGGCAGGTCGCTGAGACGTAGATCTAGCTGCAGCAGTATGTTGAGGTAGAGAGGTCAACCAGGAGTTGGCGTCACTGTTGGGAGGAACAGAGACTGACATGGCTCCTTTTTGTTCAGTGCGCTGAGCGTCACCTTGCAATGCGTATCCAACCCTGTGGGTTGTCCTGGCCTTGTAGTGTCCACAGGCTGAAACCACGTACGGTTTACGACCCCCTACATACATTAAGACCAGATCGCGTTCTTCCGAAGTACGTCGACGGCAATTGGAGCGACCCTGGAGGAGAGATAAGAACTCTGGTAATTGTCAGCGTGTTCATGCGGAATGAGTTTTGACCTTGGGAATAGACTTCAAATCTGCTCACCGTAAAGAAGTTGCATGAATTAGACTTGGACAGGAGACGGCACAAGTACGGCAGCACGGCAACTGCCGCTAAAATGAATCTCCGTCCGAAATAACGCAATTTCGTTGATCGCGGTGAGCTGCGACGAGCACCGATTTCACAACCGACGAAGAAGCCAACGCTAAAGCAGCCAACGTTCTTCAGTTGGCATCTTCTCCCGCTTTTTTCACTGTTCACTGCTCTCCATTAGGATGCTCAGGCTCGTCTCCCGGCCGACCTCCACGGGGCGGCTCGGGAAAGTTGGCTGCTATGGTTCATCACCGAGAGGTAATGTACTACCGTACATTGGCATTGTTTCATTGCTCAAGGATGGCGTGGAATAGGCCGCAGGTCAATAGCGTCGACATCCGCGCGCCGACAGGATATAACACTGACAGTAGACGGCAAGGAAGTTACCGTACCGCAAGGTTGGTTTCAATCAACGGACGTCCTCTGACAACTTGAATTGAGAGGCGAATAGGCTCCGCTTTGATTCAGGCATGCGAAGCGGCTGGCGCTGTCATTCCTCGGTGAGCTTCCTCGGTTATACTTGATGTCCGTCGCGTCCTAATCCCATCCAAGATTCTGCTACCATGACAGGTCAGTATGTCATTGATCCCTCATCTTATTATAGGACTCATGAACCATACTAGACTCGCAATTGCTGGTAACTGTCGGTGAGTGCACTTTGCTCGCAACTGAGCGCTCTAAATGTCATTTGTCAATGCAGTATGTGCTTGGTGGAGGTTGAGCGGTCACCAAAACCAGTTGCATCATGGCAAGTATCTCATTCCGTTTTACTTGGTCCACTGTCTTGACACTGATTATAGTGCCATGCCGGCGATGCCTGGTACAAAAGTTTTCACTAATACACCTCTGGTTCATGATGCTCGGTGAGCCTTCAGGTGACCTCGGCCTTACGGTTTTAACGTTTTGATAGCGAGGGAGTCATGGAGTTTCTTTTGGCCAACCATCCGTTAGATTGTCCTATCTGTGATCAAGGTGGTGAATGTGACTTGCAAGACCAATCAATGCGTTATGGTTCTGACCGTACGCGCTTCCATGAAATCACCGGGAAACGTGCTGTAGAGAACAAGGATCTCGGACCGCTCGTCAAGACATCCATGAACCGTTGTATTCAATGCACACGTTGTGTCCGTTTCGCGAACGAAGTCGCGGGCGTCGAGGAACTGGGTACAACTGGGCGCGGAAATGACATGCAGATCGGGACGTACGTCGAGAAAACGATGGATTCGGAGCTCTCTGGCAACATTGTCGACCTTTGCCCTGTCGGTGCATTGACGAGCAAACCATACGCGTTCCACGCCCGTCCTTGGGAGCTCAAAAACACGGAATCAATAGACGTACTAGATGCTATGGGCTCAAACATTCGTATAGACTCTCGGGGCGTGCAAGTCATGCGGATACAACCTCGTACTAATGATGATGTAAACGAGGAGTGGATCAGCGACAAGACCCGCTATGCGTACGATGGCCTCAAGTTTCAACGTTTGACGACACCTCTGATCAAGGAAGGCGACCGGTTCGTCCCAGCAACCTGGGAAGAAGCATTGCAAAGGATTGCTGACGGATTAGCGGGCTCGGGTGCCAAGGACGACGAGATTCAGGGTGTGGCTGGCCACTTGGCAGATACGGAATCGCTTGTCGCCCTGAAAGACCTTGTTAATCGACTGGGCTCCGACAATCTCACCCTCGACCAAGTAAATGGCAATGTCTCGCCTCCACACGGTGTCGATGTCCGGTCAAATTATCTCTTCAATGCCACTATTGCTGGGGTGGAGAGTGCCGATGTTATTCTTCTCGTTGGCACTAACCCCCGCCATGAGGCTGCCGTCCTCAACTCGCGCATCAGAAAGAGCTGGCTGCATACTGGCCTCGAGGTTGGTCTCATTGGGGAGCCTGCAGATACAACGTACGGCTACGACTACCTCGGGGCGGACACCAAAGCACTGGCTGACTTCGTTTCCGGCAAGGGTGCCTTTGCTGAGAAATTCAAGGCCGCAAAGAGGCCATTGATCATCGTTGGTAGTGGGCTTTCAGAACACCCTGATGGAGCTGTTGTATACAACGTGCTCGCCAAGTTCGTCGAGAAGAACAAGAGCACTCTTGTTACCCCAGAATGGAATGGAATCTCTGTTCTTCACCGCGTAAGTCTTGATGGTGCAGTCTGTTCATAAGGTGTTGTTCATATGGCATAGATTGCATCTAGACCTGCCGCGTATGATATTGGGTTCGTACCCTCGAAGAAGGCCACGACGACGAAACCCAAGTTTATTTACCTCCTGAATGCCGATGAGATCGATCCTAAATCAATACCGCGGGACGCGTTTGTGGTGTACCAGGGTCATCACGGTGACCTGGGCGCGTCGCTCGCGGATGTGTGCTTGCCTGCCACCGCATACACGGAGAAATCCGTGACGTGGGTAAACACCGAGGGACGATCGCAACTTGGGCGTGCTGCGGTAACCCCACCAGGGGCCTCGCGAGAAGACTGGAAGATCGTTCGGTGTGTATCATTCTAACCATCTCATGCTGTGGTCCGTCAATTGTGCGTTTTCTGTAGTGCCCTCTCCGAATTCGTTGGCACCCCATTGCCCTATGACGATGTACTGAGCTTGAGGGACCGCCTGTGGGAGATCTCACCCACGTTAGTACGGTATGACGTGACGGAGCCGACGTCTATGGACGTGGCGCTCGCCGGTCTGAAGACCCTAGCAGCTGGGACAACGAGCGCCAAGGTGTCCGGACGGGCGTTCAACAAGTCCATTTCCAATTTCTACCAAACGGATCCGATCTCACGCGCGTGCGTATTCACCGAAGGTTCGCACCATCGTCGTGACTGCTACTGATGGATTGGATTTCCAGATCGGTGACGATGGCACAATGTACGCGTGCGTTTGTCAAGGGTGACAAGAATGAAATTGGACAGGGACACGTCTCGGAAGCAGCGTTGTATGCATGATACGGGGAGTATACATACCAGCTGTTTTTGTTGCAAAGACCAAAAATATATCATAACGCAATCTTTGCTTTTTTGTACTGTGAGCATCTATCGACTGTTGGACTTGCTTGTCCACGTCGAACTTGGACGAGACAGTACTAGCCACACTCATGGACGGTTCTGAGAGCTCTGACTAACTTAGGCCTCGAATGGACTGTGAAATGTCAAACTGAAACATTTCCCTTTGCATCACATGCCACAGGAACACACTTCTGGCAGTGTCTGGATCATAGTGTAAAGCTGCCACATATCCCTCAGAACTGTAGTACACCCACCCATAGACCTGGAGGCACAGAAGACTCAAGAGGACCACTGACACCATCTACTTGCTTTGATAGCAATCATTGCAACTCAAATGTTGTATTACTATAATTTATTATTTCTAACTCCCACAGCTCTGATACCATACCATACCTTGGTTTTAACTAGAGAGGGATGGATGATTGAGCTTCTTAATAGGCATTCCAATTGGATTCAAACATGTCTTGGCATTGGACACAAGACATTGGATCAGTTGGTAAAGGTGATGATACATTATGAATTTACCACATCACAGAAAGGTATATGTATTAGTTGAGGAGCAACTGAATATTTTTTTACACACTTGTGTAACTGGCCTACTATTTTGACCCATCACCAAGAGGTTTCAACACTCAGCAGATACAATCACAAGGTAAGTATTTTTGAGATATACAATAATAATATTCTGAATACAAAGAGATAAAGGAATTGAATTTGAAGTAGTGATAGAATGAATCAAAAGACAACTCATTAGAGATAAGATAATCCTAAAGATTGATCTTATATAGGGGTAGATGATATTTACATCTATGTACTGATTCATCTATAAGAACAAATGTTCTATTGTATTTTGTACCATTCTACAGTATCTAATGAAAGAATGAAGAAAGAGAATGGTATGATTCTCCAGATCATCTGATCTAGAATGGTGTGATATGACACCATTATTTATCTAATCATGGATCAGATGATCTCATCACATAAGCATCATGGATGGTATAATCAACAGAAAGAGTTACAGCAACTCCAAAAAGTGTTATAATGTTTGGTACTTTTGTAGTGTAGCTAACATAACATCTGATAGTGGGAATTATGCTTAGCTATAGTGGAGCCATGGGAGGCATAGACTCTTGGCTACAGAATGGTCCCTGGGTCATGTGATCTGGCCCACAAGCTGTGAAGATATGATTATTTTAAAACAGATATATCATTATAACACTTTTTGTACTTTTGAGATGGACAGTGTTACATTTGGCCTTTGGGAGGTTGAACATAGACCTGGCAAGGACAGGATCTTCTGTTGGGAGGGTGCAGGTTCAAGATGTCACTCGACAAAAGAAAGTCTTCCTAAGCTTCAAAGGCCTAGGACTAGTGGTTGGACAATTGACTGAGATGACGAAGGAATACTCTGCTTGAAAGGCAGTGGGACATGTAACAGGTGTTACAACAAAGTAAGAGTAAGCGTCCACTCAAAAGTAGGATGAGGACTTAGAGAGATCCAGGAGAAGGAGGAACAAGGGATATATTGCCAGGTAAGACTAGCTGGGGATACATCGGTTGTAGCAAAGGGTTTATATACATAAGTTGAGTATGAGAAGAATGACTAATTGGATGGAGTGTGAAGGAAGGAAGAAGAATGATTAGTTATAGAACTAATGATGTCATATGGAACATTGTAGAATGTTGTGGAATGGAGAAGGGTAAGCAGGAATGACAAATGATATGGTCATACTGGAAAGTAAGTAATCATGATGATGAGAGAGATAAGCATAATACTTAGCCAATCTAGCATGCTAAGTGAAGTGTTCAGCAGAGGGAATGCTGTACATGTTGCAGTGGGGTTGTTCCCCATCTGAAGGAGTTAAAGACAAAGGAAAAAGTGTACTTCAGGAAGTAAATTGTAACAGACAGTATAATCCTACTAAAATGACAGGATAGTTGCTATTGTTTGGTGCTGAGATTAAACATACAAATACCATGTCTGAGTTTGAAATAGTTACCATATGTCTTGATTCTTAACCATTATCATTATAAAATCACTCTTTACTACTCAGAAAAGTGCTATTTCTTTTTAGCTTGATACAGTATATACAGTGGCTCAAAAAACTGTCTGCATGTTTGCACATTTTGCATTAAAAGCTCCCAATGGCAATAGCACTTACCCCCTATCTAAGCTATGAGAGAACAGAATCCTCTACTAATTCAGGGCTTTCTATCCATCCAGGAATCAAGAGATTTAATCAAGAGATGAATGAATGGCAGTCATTTTAAAATGACATGTTATGCAGACAGTTTTTTGACTTTAAGTTTCAATTACATATATTAGACCCTGCATGCTGTAATATCATTACATACATTCAGTAAGGGTTCTTTTATGTCACCTTTATGTAACTGTGTGTCAACCCACTATATAAACCCTTACTATTCTATGCTTATTTTCCTACCATCATCATGAGATCCATTTCTCTCTCTCAAAAACAAAATATCATCTCTCTCTCCTCTCATGGGCTTTCTGTTAACAGCTGGATTCACTCAACTGGAGTCCACAGTGAGAAACTAAACTGCACAGAGTGCAAAGTACTACATACCTGGAGTCCACAGTGAGAAACTAAGGAAAGTGCTCACTGTGGGACTCCGACTATATAAATGTAAGGTAACAACTATCAACAATGAATGCACCACAATGTGGCTGACAATCCAAAAATGTGCAGAGTGTGCAACACAACTCCAACACTCCCCCCTGATTGTGCATCTCTGCTAATTCTGACCAAGACCCAGCATTTGACAGAAATGCATTACCTTCACTCAAGCTAATGCCTTTGTGAGCAGATCAGCAGGCATATCACCAGTTGGGAGGAATTTGGGTGAAATGAGTCCCTTATCCACTACATCCCTCAACCAATACCATTGAAGGTCCAGGTGCTTCATTCGGCCATGATGCTCAGGATGTTTCACCACCTGGGTCACTGACTGGTTGTCCATGTGCAGCGTAGATGCACCATTCACCTCAAATCCAAGCTCCTGCATCAATTTGCACATCCAGATGATTTCCTTGCCAGCTTCGCATGCGGCCACATACTCTGTCTTAGTAGTAGACAGAGTGACAATGGGTTGGCACTTGGACATCCAGGATACAACCCTAGTGCTGATCTTGACAACATATGTGCCAGTGGATTGACCAGAATCCTTGCAACTGCCATGGTTTGCATCAGAGAAGGTGGTGAAGAGTTCAGAAGTGGATGGATCGGGGGAATAGGTGATGCCGAAGCTGATAGTACCTTGGATGTAGCGGAACAGGTGTTTGATGGCATTCCAGTGGGCAATGTCTGGGTCAGATATGAAGGACGCGAGCTGACCTACAGCATATGTGATATCAGGGTGTGTGGTACAGAACAGATACTGCAATGATCCAATGGCGCCTCCATAGTCAACAGAGCACATTGAGTCACACTCCTGAGTGGTTTTGGGGCTCTGATCACGTGACAGGCAGAGGCCAGGATCCATAGGTGTACTGACTGGTTTGCAATCACCCATATTGAAGTGGGTGAGCATTTCAACACAGTACTGGTGCTGTGAGATAGTCAGAGAGTGTTTGGCATGGTTGTGATTGATTTTAATGCCCAGGATCTCTGTGATTGGCCCTAGATCGTGCAGTTTGAAGTGTTTGGATAGATCCATGATTGTCTACTTGATGGCATCAAGGGACTTGCATGCAAATGTCATGTCGTCGACAAAGACAGGCAGGATGAGCTGGACATCACCTCGGGTGTAGATATACACAGCAGCGTCCAAGTAGATCTGTGTGAATCCCATAGACTTGAGAGTGGTGCACATCTTGCGATTCCAGTGATTTCCACCCTGCTTCGTGCCATACAGTGCTTTCTTCAGCAAGCAGACCGTTTCACTGCAATCTCCCTCTACAAATCCTTCTGGCTGCTCTATGTACACATCACAGTCCATGTTGCCATTGAGGTATGCATGGGAGATGTCCACTGACCACAGATGGAGATCCTGGAGCGCAGCTAGGGCAAGGATAACATGAAGAGTGGGAAGGCGCACTGTGGGGGTAAATACCTTGAGGTACTCAAATCCAGGACATTGGGAGAAGCCTTGAGTGACCAGACAACCCTTGTAGCGTTCAAAGAAGCCATCTACATGGTACTTCTTTGTAAAGATCCACTTGGAACCAATCACCGGTGCATTCTTTGGGTGAGGGACCAGAGTCCATGTACCATTCGACTTATAGGCTACTAGTTCATCCAAAGCGGACTGTTTCCACTCTGTAGCATCGTCCTGTTCTATGGCTTCCTTGAATGACCTGGGATGTGCAGCAGTTGTGGTGAGACACTGGGCAATATCAGCTTCCTCGTCATCAGAGTCCTCTAGATTGTCCACAAGCTGAGCAGGACTCAGCTTCCACCATTCGCATGGTCATTGGCGTGTCCTATGAGGTAGACACACTTCAATGCCAATGGGACTAGATGGAAGTGCAGGCACAGGTGCAGATGGGGATGTCTCTGGAACAACAGGAAGAGGTGCTGGGGCAGCGATAGGTGTGACAGGGTCTGCATCCTGCTCAACATCAGGATCAGGGCCCCCCTCAGGATGTAGAACCTCAGGAACTGGCAGATCGTCGTCCATTGTGTCGGGTGTGATGTAGGGAGGTACAGGCGGCATGGCAGGCTGTGGTGGAATGGGATGAGTCACGCCAGAATGAGTCATGCCAGGTGGTAAACTGGTGGTGCGCTCATCAAAATCAGCGCGTTCAGCAATTATGGTGCACTTGGTGGTTGGGTTGTAGAATTTCCAACCTTTGTATCCATCTGGGTACCCAATCAAGATGCATTTCTTATAGTGAGGCTTCAATGCATTGCGTTTGTCCTTCTGGATGTGCACATAAGTGGTGGATCCCCAGACACAGAAGTGGGACACATCTGGTTTGCACCCATGCCACAGTTCAAAGGGTGTGGCATTGTCCACAGCAGCTGTAGGGCATCGATTCCAGACATGGATGAGTGCGGCAAGTGCTTCACCCCAGAATGACATAGCAAGGCCAGATTCTGCTAACATGGCAGTGATGCACTCAGATAGCACTCAATTAGCATGTTCTGCAACTCCATTTTGCTGAGGACATGCTCGGACTGTGTGCTGGCGCTCAATTCCACACTGGTTGGTGAACTTGAGCATTGCTGTGCTCATATACTCTCCACCCTTGTCATCTCGCAGGGTTTTGATCCATCATTCAGTCTGGTTCTCTGCAAATGCCTTGAACTGCTTGAATGCATTGAAGACATCCGATTTGGCTCGAATGGGGAGAACAAAGCGATACTGGGTGTAGTCATCAATGAATGTGACCCAGTAGCAATACCCAGAGAACGTCCGGTAGGGAACCTGGTGCACATCAGAGTGGACCAGCTCAAGAGGGCAAGAGGCACGGTTTTGAGATGTAGTGAATGGGTTGGCATGCATCTTGCCAGTGATGCATGGTTCACATATGGTGTTATAGTTCGGGCATGCATACGCCCTATTTTTCACTTTACTCTTCACTCATATGCATGCATCACTGAGCACTGTTTTACTTAGTTGATTTCTCTTTCCAAGGTCACGTGACCAGGTGCACATGACCGTGGGAACATTCACATGACTCAAGGCTAGACTTATGATGTCATTGATGACATCATACCTCGTGCTCCTTTATCTTCTCGCACGTTCATTTCCATCATTCTTCTTTGTTCCAGAACATTCCTTGTCCTCTTATCTTTACCTACCCTAAAGCTAATTCAGACTCAGACACCTGCCCTAAGGTAGTCGCTCATCATATATACCTTCCCTGTAATTCCCTCCTACCTTAGTCCTATTCACTTCATTCCACCCACCTTACTAGGTGCCTGCAACTCAGTGGTACCACTCTCCACTTCCCTGCCAGCCTAGCCCTCTGCAAAGGGGCCACTTTATGTTATATCGGATCATCTCTGTCGCTGTTCCTATTTTCAACCTCGTCATCGTCATCCTTGTTGACGTCGATACTGTATCTTGCTGTCTCCTCGTATCGGTGTTCCTCGTTGAGCTCGTCACTGTTGCAGCCTGCAACACTTGAATAGGACTGTCAGAAGCTGGTCCACACTGCATACCCCCTTCCTCGTTTATGACTCGTACTAAGTGGCTTGAACGCATTGAAGTTCAGAGAGAAGCCGCCACACTTGCATTTTACCATCTCAACGTCCGAGACCGTACCCTGACACCTCCACAACAACCATCCCCCGCTCTGTCAGTCGACCCGAACAACCACATGCCTGAGCCTGAAGGTATCAACAGTCTGTACCTAAGGAGAAAGAGGATCCCACGAGTTAAAAAGGCTCGTCACCTGAAGTATATTCGACCCATAGAAGAATACCCCGAAGACCTCCGAGTTCTTCGACCCTGCTCCCAAATCGTCAAGCTGGCTCATTACCAATAAATCCCCAGAGTCTGCTTGGAAGATAGCAGACAGTAAGGATGTCTGGCAACCAGCTATGGGACGACTTGTCGAAACAAATGACCTTGATGGCTGCAGCCATGCAAACTCTTATCACAAATCAAACCACTGCCTCCTCTTCCTCCAATGCATACAAGGCTTTTGCCGATCCCAGCACCTGGGATGGTGATTGAAACAAGTTCCGAATATGGTGGACTAAAATAGGTGCTTGGGTTGATTGCCAAGCAAATCTCAACGACCACCAACAAACGGTAGCGGTACTCCTACGAATGAATGGGAGAGCCACAGACTTTGCTCGAGTCATAATCAAGCAGTACCCCATCAAAGGCCTCTGGCCAACATGGAAGGTACTTAAGGAACACATCGAAAAGCACTTCCGAATTGACATGCTAAAGGTAGAGGCGTATAAAAAGTTGATTGCTCTGCGACAAGGGTCCCTCCCCATAGAGGTGTACACGCAGCAATTCAACCTGTTGCAGATCGACGCTGAAATGGAGCCGGGTATCGCACTCCAATTATACAAGGAGAGCATCGATTACAACATTTACTTACAAGTCTACCTCCGCCAACCCACCATCAAGGAAGATCTTGAAACGTGGGAAGATACTGCGATCAAGATTGGAAAAATGTTTCATTGCATCAAATTGGAGAGGAGTAAGTCGGGCTTCATTCCAAGAGGCCAATACCGCTCGGAGCCTCAATATACGGTGGTTAGAACACAACCGGGTCAGAGAGCCCCCATGCAGGACATACATGCTGTCCAAAATCCGCCCCGAGTTGACAATCGGGATTACTATAATTGTGGTAAAAAAGGACATATCTCTCGAAACTGTAAGGAACCGAGAAAGCCTAGACAGTGCCCTATGTTCAATCCCATGACCAGGAGAACCTCCTATCCGCCCCGCCAAAATTGCGAAATTCCTCTTGCTCCCTCTACGGCCATTGCCTCTGTCACGGCTGACACCTCCTCCTCCTCCTCCTCTCACTCCTGCGCTTCGTCAGTACCAAACTGGCAAAACGAAGAGGTGCAGGCCTACTACTTTGATCTCTTCACGACTAGAGCATGGCACCTTGCAGCTGAAGGACTCAAGGGAAAAGAGCAAGCCGAATAGATCCGGGGGGTACCTATTCAGCTAAGGACAGTAGTTTCATTTCGTCGATTCCCTTTTCTCTTTCTTCTCCGAATTGTTTCTCTGTTTTACCTATCGAAGGGGAGATGGACATTGAGGAAACACCTAAATCCCACGATATAGCCCTCTGGGCTGAAGGGAAGGGCGAAACCTCTTTGAACAATTTTACGTACGGACTTACCTCCGAAAGGGTGTCTCAATTGAGTGCAGCACCAGAGAAAAATAGTGCACTTAATTCCCTCTTGAATGAATGTTCTTCTCGCATTTCTTCATATAAAGCCCCCCAGGCTACTTTCTCACACCAGGAACCAGATGCCTCTCAAGGAGGCGAATTCGATATTGATACTGACATTTATTTCCAGACTAAAGAAGGAGACTGGACTTTTCGAACCACTTCGTCACTCCTCGACTCAGGAGCAGTACAAACTTTTGTCGACAAACATTGGGTAACAGAAATGGGAATCACAACCCATCCTCTATCACACCCAATGAATGTCACCAATGCAGACGGATCGTCCTTGACACATGGGATGATCCACGAGTATGTTTCCATTGTTTTATCTTATAATGGACATGCTGAAGGCATGGATGCGCTAGTTGCAACCCTAGGATCACACGAAGTAATCCTGGGATATGATTGGTTTTACCGTCATAATCCACTCATTGATTGGGTAACCAAAACTGTAACCTTTAACAGATGTACCAAACATTGTAAACCAAACCAAACCAAACAATGGGTTCCAGTACGAACCATCGAAGAAGGCCTTGTGGAAAAAGTCCTGAAACAGTACCATGAATTCCTCGATGTCTTCAGCAAGGAAGAATCAAAAAGAATGCCAGTATGAAAACCCTGGGACCATGCCATCGAGCTTAAACCTGATTTTATTCCAAAAAAGGGTCGGGTTATTCCATTGTCGGACACCGAAATAGATGAAGTCCGGAACTTTATCACATCAGAACAAGAAAAGGGCTATATTTGCCCATCAAAATCTCCTCAAACGGCTCCAGTTTTCTTTATTCTGAAAAAGATGGGTGAAAAACAACTCGTCATGGACTATCGCTATCTAAATGAGGGAACTGTAAAGAATTCTTATCCCTTACCACTCATTTCTTCACTTGTAGATCGATTAAAAGGTGCCAACAAGTTTACTTGTCTTGACCTCCATTGGGGTTATAACAATGTCTGCATCAAAGAAGGAGATGAATGGAAAGTGGCATTTGTCACCCCTTTGGGCACTTACAAACCAGTTGTAATGTATTTCGGCATGACTAACTCCCCTCCAATGTTTCAACAGATGATGAACGACATTTTCAACGACATGTACACTGTTGTCATCGTCTACCTCGACGACATGTGTATCTTCACTCACAAAAAGACCAATGAAGAACACTCAGAGATAGTCAAGGAAGTTCTTCAACGCTTACGCAAGAATGACCTTTATGCCAAACCGGAAAAATGTATTTTTAATGCTGACAATGTGGACTTTTTAGGAATGCACATCTCAAAAGACAGTGTCTCTATGCAAACCAAAAAAGTTGACGCTATCCTTGAATGGCCAGCACCAACAAAGCTCAAACAGCTACAATCATTTCTGGGTTTGTGTAATTATTATCGACGCTTCATACAGGGCTTCGGACAAATTGCTCGCCCCCTCAACAACCTCACCAAGAAAAATGTTCCCTATACCTGGGGGGTGGCACAATAAAACGCGTTTGACACGCTCAAAAAACATTCACCGAAGCACCTCTTCTAGCTTATCTGGACTCCTCTCGACCAATGCAGTTGGAAACCAATGCAAGCGATATCACCACAGGTGCAGTATTATCAGTTCAAGGGGAGGATAATTTATGGCGCCCCTACACTTTTCTTTCGCATTCCTTTTCTGCTGCTGAATGTAACTACCCTGTCTATGACAAGGAGTTATTAGCCATCATACATGCTCTTGAGGAGTGGTGACACTATCTTATTGGAAAAACTGATTTCGAGATCTGGACAGATCATAAAAATCTCGAATATTGGAAAAAACCCCAAACATTATTGGGACAACAAGCTCACTGGCATGAACTCCTCCAAGAATTCAACTACACATTAATCTACAAGCCCAGCAACATGAATGGACATGCCGACGCACTTTCCCATTGCCCTGATCATGGTGACACAGTTGATAATCTCAATGAAAATATCACAGTCTTTCCTTCTACTGTTCTCCATTCCTCTAATTTATCAATCCCTGTTTCCCTCACCTCCTCAGATGCATGTATCCCCACCAAAGGTTCCTCTGCAGCAGCAGGTTTTGACCTGTATTCCACCTCCGATTTTGACATCCCTGCCCACGATCAACTCTTAATTCCCACCCATGTCAAAATTCAACTCCCCTTTGGTACCTACGGCAGGATTGCACCCTGTTCAGGCCTCACCTTCAAGCACAAAATTGACGTCATGGCCGGAGTCATTGACGCTGATTATAGGGAAGAAATCAGGGTTATCCTGTTCAACCACACCAACACATCTTTTCACATCTCTAAACACGATCATATTGCACAACTCATTATTGAAAAAATAGAAAACCCGACACTCACAGAAGAAAAGACTCTAGAAGAGTCAGAAAGAAACGAAAAAGGTTTTGGCTCCACTGGAGTAAAGGCCATGACATCCACTTCCCTTTACTCTAACTTCAAAACAAAGCTAATGAACGAATCAGAACAATGAGGCGTTGATGCTGTTAACGAATATGAATATTATGCTCAGGACAAAATCTTCCGATCTTTGAACGGCATAGTTTTCGTGCCCCCTTCTCTCCACAATGAACTTATTTCTTTATTTCATGATTCTCCTATGGCAGGCCATCCAGGCTGAGATCGTACCATTAGTGCCATTAAACAATTCTACTGGTGGCCAGGCACAGCCAAAGACATTTCTGTATACGTTGAACACTGCCAGGTGTGCTCCCTCATGAAGGGTTCATCAAAGCCACCAGCAGGAAAACTGATTCCTCTTCCAATTCCTTCTGGCCCTTGGGTTGATATATCTATCGATTTTGTTACTGGTTTCCCTACCTCTAAGGGATACGATGCCATTGGTGTCGTAGTTGATCGCTTCTTGAAAGAAATCGTTCTTTTCCCATGCACTAAAACAACTTCTTCCGCTGATCTGGCACTTTTATTTAGAGACCATGTTTGGTGCACGCATGGACTTCCTAACACTATCGTTTTGGACAGGGGACCACAATTTGTATTGGAGTTCACCAAGGAGCTTTGCAAAATGTTGGGGATTCAACAGAAGCTGTCCACAGCGTATCATCCACAAACAGATGGGCAAACTGAATGAATCAATCATGAGGTACTGGCATACCTTAGAGCATATGTCGCAAAACGACAAGACTCTTGGAGCAACTGGCTCAAAATGGCACAATTCATCCATAACTCCTCCTTAACCATGGCCACTGGTGCCACCCCCTTCGAAGTCACTCGTAATTATCATCCTCGACAAGGAGTTGAACCCTCTTCCTCCACTACCCCTGGGGGGTCACTTGCTTTCTCCATGGCAAAGTCACACGACGAAATTGCCACTACGCTCACTAAATCCAGAGACCGGACGGTGCAAAACCAAGAGTCTAAACGATCCATTGCTCCCTCGTATGCTGTTGGTGACCTGGTCTGGTTATCCACCGACCACCTCACACTTCCATACCCCACATGTAAATTAACACAAAAATTCATTGGGCCCTACCGTATCACCACCATCCTTCCTAACGCCGTTACCCTCCACCTCCCTTCATCCGTATCCATCCATCCCACCGTTAATGTATCCCGAGTAAAACCCTATAAAGCCCCACTGGCTGGCCAGCCCATATTTAAACCAGACACTATTACGGTCACCGAGGACTGTCATGAAGAATATGAAGTAGACTTCATCGCCGCCAGCAGGCTTTCTCAAGGAAAGTTACAGTACCTCATCCATTGGAAAGGATGGGATGAGGTGGATCACACCTGGGAACTGGCCAATAATTTACAACATGCGCAAGACGCTATCAACGACTTTCATCGCTCCCATCCCTCTGCTCCTCGCCCTATCCGGGGCATCTCTGACATGCAATTCCTTTCTCTGTTCTCTCCCTTCGGACCCTCCTATACCGAATTCGCAGACTCGTGGTTGGACCTTGAATCTGGCGAATGGGGGGTAGTGTTATAGTTTGGGCACACGTACGCCCTATTTTTCACTTTACTCTTCGCTCATATGCATGCATCACTGAGCACTGTTTTACTTTGTCGATTTCTCTTTCCAAGGTCACGTGACCAGGTGCACATGACTGCGGGAACATTCACATGACTCAAGGCTAGACTTATGATGTCATCAATGACATCATACCTTGTGCTCCTTTATCTTCTCGCACGTTCATTTCCATCATTCTTCTTTGTTCCAGAACATCCCTCGTCCTCTTATCTTTACCTACCCTAAAGCTAATTCGGACTCAGACACCTGCCCTAAGGTAGTCGCTCATCGTATATATACCTTCCCTGTAATTCCCTCCTACCTTAGTCCTATTCACTTCATTCCACCCACCTTACCAGGTGCCTACAACTCAGTGGTACCACTCTCCACTTCCCTGCCAGCCTAGCCCTCTGCAAAGGGGCCACTTTATGTTGTATCGCATCATCTCTGTTGCTGTTCCTATTTTCAACCTTGTCATCGTCATCCTTGTCAACGTCAATACCATATCTCATCATCTCCTCGTATCGGTGTTCCTCGTTGAGCTCGTCACTGTTGCAGCCCACAACATATGGGATCAGCACTGGCCTTGCTGTCAATCCACATACCAGTGACCAGATTGCACTCAATGAGTGACTTGAGGTCAGGTGTGTTGTGATGTGCAAACCTGCAATGCCAAAGCACCAAATTGAGTGGCAAAGTGGTGGCAGCCTGTGCATAGTGAGTCACGGGCTGAGTTACACTGTCCAAGAACACTGCATTCGTGCTGTTGATGGTGGCAACGAACAGTGGTGGTCCTTTCGAGCGAGAGAAGGACACATGAGTGGCATTGATATGCACATTGAATCTGGAGTGACGAGTGAGATACAGCACAGATAGAAGATTGTTCTGCAGTGCAGGAACATGCAAAACATTGGAGAACTCGACCACTCGACTGCTTTTTGTTGCAGACTGCAACAACAACAGATTCGACGAGAAATACAGAGACGAGGAGACATCGGAAGATGGTGTCGACATCGACGAGAACTACGATGACGAGGTCGAATATTGGAACGGCAACAGAGATGATTCGATATAGCATAAAGTGGCCCCTTTGCAGAGGGCTAGGCTGGCAGAGAAAAGAGAAGTAGTATCACTAAGTTGCAGGCACCAAGGAGGTGGGTGGAATGAAGTGAATAGGACTAAGGTACAAAGGAATTACAGGATGGGTTTATATATGGTGACTGAGTACCTTAGGGCAGGCATCTGAGTCCTAATTAGTTTAGGGCAAGTAGAGAACATGGAACATCATGGAATGTTCAAGAAGAAAAGAAGCAAACAGAAATAAGCATGAGAGAAAGATAACAAACATGAGGTATGACATCATTGATGATGTCATGGGGCTAGCCTCAAGTCATGTGAGTATTCCCGCAGTCACGTGCACTTGGTCACATGACTTTGGAAAGAGAAACTGACTAAGTAAACGATGCCCAGTGATACATGCATATGAGTGAAAGATAAAGTGAAAAATAGGGTGTATGCATGCCCAAACTATAACACTACCCCCCATTCGCCAGATTCAAGGTCCAACCGCAAGTCTGCGAATTCGATATAGGAGGGTCCGAAAGGAGAAAACAGGGAGAGGAATTGCATGTTGGAGATACCCTAAATGGGGCGGGGAGCAGAGGGGTGAGATCAATGAAAGTCGTTGATAGCGTCCTGTGCATATTGGAGGTTACTAGCCGGTTCCCAGGTGCGATCCACCTCGTCCCATCCTTTCCAATGGATGAGGTACTGTAACTTTCCTCGAGAAAGCCTGCTGGCTGCTATGAAGTCTACCTCATATTCTTCATGATGGTCCTTGGTGACCATGATGGTGTCTGGTTTAAATATGGGCTGGCCAGCCAGTGGGGCTTTATAGGGTTTTACTCAGAATACGTTAACCATAGGATGGATGGAGATAGAGGAAGGGAGGTGGAGAGTAACAGCGTTAGGAAGGATGGTGGTGATATGGTATGGTCCAATGAATTTTTGGGTTAATTTACGTGTGGGGTATGGGAGTGTGAGGTGGTCAGTGGATAACCAGACCAGGTCACCAACAGCATAAGAAGGAGCAGCAGAACATTTAGACTCTTGGTTTTGTACCATCTGGTCTCTGAATTTAGTGAGTGTGGTGGTGATTTCGTCATGTGACTTTGCCATAGAAAAGGCGAGTGACCCCCCAGGGGTGGTGGAAGAGGAAGGTTCAACTCCTTGTCGCAGGTGATAGTTACGAGTGACTTTGAAGGGGGTAGCGCCAGTGGCAGTGGTCAGAGAGGAGTTATGGATGAATTGTGCCATTTTGAGCCAGTCACTCCAAGAGTCCTGTCATTTTGTGACATATGCTCTGAGATATGCCAGTACCTCGTGGTTAATTTGTTCGGTTTGTCCGTCCGTTTGTGGATGATACACTGTTGACAGCTTCTGTTGGATCCCCAAAACTTTGCACAGTTCTCTGGTAAACTC
>QFEQ01000106.1:1788-39374 GCA_003316335.1 Hemileccinum impolitum | reverse complement strand
ATAAGAGTTACGAGTGCATCAATGGTGTTGAATAATGTACTGTCTGACCCACCGGCACCCCTTTTATAGCTTGCTATTCTCCGGGGTGGCGTGCCTCCATGATGTCAAAGCAAGTCGCAAAAGGCAGAACAATGGATGGGAATATATTTGCCACTTACCATTATTTTACGAACACATGACCACTTTCATTTGGGTCACGACTGTGGTCCACAAAAACTCGCCGGTTCGCTCGGCATGTCGATGGACAGCAAAGCTACGAAGATGAAGGATATTGGGAGTGTAAGCAAACGCGAGACTACGGAGATGACCCTCGGTTTTGGATGCCACTAAGACCACAAAAATCATGATCCAGTTTATCACCGAGGCATAGGCCGCCCTGGCCGCGCTCTTCGCTTCAAAATGACACGCCCGAGCATCGCAGCGGTGAACGCTGACAATGAATACCTATCACCGCGAAATCAGACACGAACATGCGAGGAGCTCATTTACATACCAAGTGATCACGTATGACAGATGGGCATTGCGCACATCGACCGTAGCCGGGCGTCCAATTGGTACACCCTTACTGAGGAAAGCGGCTGCATCACCTGCATGACCCTCTGGAAACTGTGGATTCGTGATCATCCCCCAGGCTGCGCGGTAACGCACCAAATATTTGTTCGATGAAAACGGGCTGGACACCAGCTGCTTCACCTCCGGCCGATTCGACCATGGAGTCAACGTCTGCCCAGTACCACTTACCCTCTGCAGGATGATTGTCTGGAGTAAACGAGTTTCGTTTGTGCGACGTTCGAAGCATGCCTAGGATCTGGATTTCGTCTTCTTCGTCACGCTCATAATGGTCCACAAAGTCCTTGCCAATGAAACCACGGTCAACTAGAACAGTAGAACCATCGGACCTCACTAAAGGAGTGATAACATGGTAGCCATGGATACCGTCACGAACACGGGGTGCTAGCAGCATTGTATGAGCATGATCCCAACGACCTCGGAGCAAAACTCGGCGAAAAGCAAATTCAGGAATCACAGAAACGCTTGAAACAACATCGATTTAAAATCCCACAGTTCCAGAGATGCACTCGCACTTTATTCGTTTTGGAAGGAGGATGGGGTCGCGCTGTAGCTTTTCTTCCAATTCGTCGATCAGATTGATCTTCCACTGGAGGCGTTGTAGCTGCCACGTCCCCAGCGCGAATGTGAAAATCGGAATGAAACCCAGAAGTAAGATCGTTGGACTTAACCAGGACGATTTCTTTGCAGTATAATCAGATCCCGGGAAGTCGTCTGTGTGTAGGAATCGGCGCGAATGCAGCCTTTGGCACTGCCGGGTCGACCTGAGCGTCTGAAGAGCAGTATTGGAGAACCTGCTACGATATAATGGAAACATTCCGGTTGAGGTATGAGCGCTTGAACAGTCTTAGCAGTTCCCACGATTCCCAAGTGTTACCAGAAGTAGTACTGCGCCTTGACCCAGTTTCATTCCTAACATCTGACCGCAGGTCATTTAGACGCGATGCAAGTAGCACCTCAGGGGGATATTCGTTGCAGATTTACTGATCTTGCTACTGTAGGTCTCACAGAAGGCGTCCCGGCTTCGACATTGATGGCGGTGACGAGGTACATTATCCCACCCGCCCAGTTGATAAAGACAAGGCCGAACAAGAACTAGTAATTAATATCAAAAAAGCCACCAGCCCAGACGAGACTGCTCCAAAGCAGAAACACGTCCGGAGTACGTCCACGACACGTCTGACTCCCATACTCCAGTCTCACTCTGTCACAGAATGTATCGTATACACCTGGGATTACCACAGCTCGATCTCATTCTGGAGCGGCCTACGCGTCCAGCCTATATTATCCGATGAAATTCAGACATTCAAGGCACTCATTACCGTCCACAAAGTCCTACAGGAGGGTCACCCTAATGTGCGTACCTGACCTGACATACACCGACGTTCGTCGCTGCTCATTTGCTATATGTATAGACTATTAAGGAGGCACATGGACAGACGGGATGGCTTGAGACTTGTGCTCGTACCGTTGCCACTGATGGCCAGCGAGGTTGGTTCTGTTGCAAGTTCCAAACCCGATTCATCTAAACTGGTGACAGGGTACGGGTCTTTGATTCGAACTTATGTCCAATTTATTCTGGCCAAGCTTCGCTTTCACCGTCTCCGCCCGGAATTTAATGGTCTGTTCGAATATGAGGAGTATATCTCCCTGAAGGGCATTGACGATCCCAACGAAGGGTAAGGAATACAAGTTGATCGTTCCCCAATGGCTGAAGGACGATAGATACGAGACCATTACGGATCTTATGGGCCTGCAAGATCAGATCGAGTCCTTCCAAAGAATGGTTTTTGCACATTTCAGGCATTCAGCCAACAACGAGTGTAGAATTTCTTCCTTGGTACCACTTGTCAAGGAGAGTTGGGGCATCTACAGATTTATAACAAGTATGCTACGAGCTCTTTACCGACGTAAGGTTCCATCGCCTTTCGGGGCAGGCGTTGATCCCATTCAATAGGAACGAATGACCACGAGGCGTTGGAGCCGCTACGCGAACGTTTCAACGCACAGCACTACAATTTACGCAAGTTCTACTATGAGTGCTCCAATCTCAAGTATCTGACTGGTCTCATTAACGTGCCAAAGCTTGGTCAGGTCAGAGGTCTTCCTTCATGATTCCCCAATCATCGACCACCGTAACATACTAGGAACCACCCAATCTCTTTGATTCTGGAAATGCTCCGGATCTCCCGGCACGGCCGAAGTCTACTACAACTCCGGCCCCTCCCCCAGCACCATCTCCGGATGCTGCGGCTGTCAATGAGCAAGCACGAATGCTCAAGGAGTACGAAGACCAACAGGCTGCTTTGCGCGCCCAACGAGAAGCTGAGGAGCGGCAGAGATTGGAGCGCGAAGCGCAACAACAGCATGAATTTGAACAGCGCCAGCGCGAACAGGCGGAGCGAGAACGCCTCGCACAAGAACAACTCTTGCAACAACAAATGATGCAATACAACAGCCAAGCAATTCAGCAGGCGAGTGAGTATCAAAGGGAATTGCTCGCCATGAGAGGGCAGTATGAGAGAGACCAACTCTTGCTTGAACAGTACGACCATGTATGTTTTCAGTCTTTGATTGGTTTCGCGGAGGGTTTATTTCTGAATTTAGCGAGTCAAAGCGTTGGAAGGGGAGTTGGCTGCAACCAACGCAAACATTAATGCTCAAATGGCCTCGAAAGATGAGTTAATCAAGCAATTGCAGGATCAGGTGACCCTATGGCGGAACAAATATGAAGCGCTGGCCAAGCTCTACAGTCAGCTTAGAACGGAACACCTGGATATGCTTGCAAAATTCAAGCAGATGCAACTCAAAGCAAACTCTGCGCAAGAAGCGGTCGATCGCATGGAGCGCATGGAGCGGGACTTGAAGGCGAAGAACTTGGAGCTCGCGGACATGATTCGTGAACGTGACCGGGCTCGCTTTGACGTTGATCGGCAAAAGTCATCACACAAGGATGAGCTTGAGCGCATGCGTCGCGAGCTCAGTTTCGCTAATGAACGGGCGGAAGACGCCGTACGATCAAAGAGTTCTGAAGTGTCCGGTGTTCTCAGCAAGTATAACCGCCAATTGAACGAACTCGAAGACTCTTTAAGGGTAATTCCCTCTCCCATGGTGCCACGAAGTACTGATGGGTTGGCAGGCGAAACAACTACAAATCGATGATTTATTAGTCAAACTCAACAATGCTAGTGGCGATTTGGAACGCTTGCGCGAGGAGAAGGACCAAGAGATCATGATTCTTCAAGAGGGCATGGACAGCACAATCCAGCAGTTGTCGGAGGCACAGCAGGTAATGCAGTTCAGTGCCTCCTGTACTGTGACTTGACACTTGCCCAGAACCAAGGCATTTCTGAAGAGGCAACCAACGCTCAAATTGACACCCTTATTTTGGACAACCGTAAGAAGCTAAACCAAATCATCGGTGCGTCCACGATACATGGGCAGATATTGTTTTTATCTCACCCCTTTGTAGACTCGATTTTGCAAGCATGCGTGCAAAAGGTTGACGATGCGATTTACGAGCTCGAGTCTCCTTCCCAGGCTGGGAACATCAATTCAACACCGGAATACACCTTGTCTATGATTGAAAAGGCCATCAATAATGCTACGGACTTTGCCACTGTCTTCAATCTTCATCTTGGAGGCGATGTGGGCGGAGACTATGTCGACGTGATCAAAGGCGCCAACGAATTCGCTCAGGTGCTATCAGACGTTCTTATCAATTGCAAAGGGATCACCCGACTTGCCAATGATGATGATGCTTCTGACAAGATCGTCGCCGTTGCCAAGACAACCGGCGATGTTGGATTACGATTCTTCCTCAACCTACAGTCGTATAAGCTCGACCTGCTACAGCCTGTTCAGCGAAAGGAAGTCGCTATGCGCAACAACAGCGAAGCTAGAATGGCTCTCACTCGCTTGTCAGAGATCGTTGACACATTGGTCCCAAAGGGCTCGAAGAGCGGAGCTCTCGCAAAGGCTAACGGGGATATTGGGGACATTGTTGAACAAGAGATGCTCAATGCAGCCCAGGCCATCGAGGCAGCGACTCGAAGGTTGCAAGAACTCATGTCTCGCCCACGGGACTCGTCACGATTCAGCGCCGTGGATCTCCAAGTTCACGATTCAATTCTTTCGGCAGCGATGGCAATCACGAATGCCATCGCTCGTCTCATCCAGGCCGCAACGGAGTCTCAGCAAGAGATCGTCGCACAAGGCAAAGGGTCGAGCTCTGTGCAGCAGTTCTATAAGCGTAACAACAGGTGGACGGAGGGTCTCATTTCTGCTGCGAAATCAGTCGCGTTCGCTACAAATTTACTAATCGAAAGTGCTGACGGTGTGCTCTCCGGTACACACTCACTTGAGCAACTCATTGTTGCCTCCAACGAAGTTGTTGCGGCGACAGCCCAACTCGTGGCCGCGTCTCGTGTCAAGGCGAACCTCATGTCCAAGACCCAAGAACGACTTGAGCTTGCCGCCAAGGCCGTCACTGAAGCCTGCAAAGCGCTCGTCAGGCAAGTCAAGGCCGTTTCCGCGAAACAAGTGAAAGAGGAAGAGGTGGACTACAAGAACATGGCCGTCTTAGAGTTCAAGCGGCGTGAGATGGAGCAGCAGGTCGAGATCCTGAAGCTCGAAAAGGAGCTGGGCGCTGCGAGACATCATCTGGGTGCGATGCGGCGCGCTGGGTACCATACTGAAGAGACGGAATGATGGCCAACGTACATTGTTTCTGCTTCTTTCGGTCAATGATCTACATGTAATATTTTCCCGTTGCGCAGGGTTACATTTCAATGTGAGCATAGCCATGATGGGACTGTCATCAAGCCAGAAGACACTGAGTAAATAATACGTTGGCCTATTCCACTCGATGTGCAGAATACTAGGTTGTATCTATATCAACACGCAATGGACAGTGCACTCAAAGTGCACTTGGTAAAAAAACAAAAATATCTCGCACCCTTGTTAGAGGCCATGAACGTCATCCTAATTCCGCCCAAACGTCCTCGTTATCGCGTTCATGGGCCGCTTGAGCAGCACGTGGCATATCCCAGATTCCCTTCGAATGTGCATCCTCTTGTGCATCAAACAACACCGGCTCCCCAACAAGCGGTCGGCCTAGTTCTGCATCTTCATCGTCATCATCGTCATCGAGATCAAGGTCCAGACTACGGTACCCCGCACGCCGAATCTTGGATATGTCGATAGGCTTCGGTCGTGAAAATATCGACTGGCCAGACCTGCCAGCCTGTCAATCCCCGGTGGGACATCGGAAAATCTACGCACTGTCTCATCACCGCAGCCAAGCGGCCAAATTGCAACACGTTACGAGCTATTAGCAACAGGGTATCGAGGAGCTCTTCCTCCTTGCTGGTGGCACCACAGCCCGCAAACGCCAGTACGAGGAGAGTGATTGCGCAAAACAATGTAAGGATGAGATCAAAAATATTGTAGGGTGATCTCCAGAATTGCTGGGATGAGAGTAAGCTTTCCCGATGTCGAAATTTGACCATGAATGGTGACCTACCCTTCCAAAAGCGACGAAGCGGACACCAACTTCAAGAATCATTGAAGTATTGATGATAACTTCGAGGACGTAGAACGCAAGGCCGGGGCAGCCGTCTGATAAGCTAAGTACGACGGTCGTGACAGAGAGTGCGGCCATCACGAGATAGAGGATAATGTATGTTCGTGAGTGTACAAAACGACTGGCGATTCCACGCGTTATTTCTTTGCGGGTGAGTGCATATATCGAGTGAGGCCTGTAGTTGTAGGACGCAGGTCAACGAGGTTCAGGCCTATGCAACGAACACGAACGTCGGCTCTGAGGGTAGCGCATCCGCTGCATCATTGCGAGTATCCAAAGTCTCGGGCATGGCTGAGTGTGGGTATAGTTTGTGTCATACCAGTGAGCGTCGTAAGCTGAGGGTGGTCGATCCAAACAATTGCAAACATGAGTTGCTGCCCAACAACTTGATACTACGTCTCAAATGTCTTTTGTGAGTTCGAAAGGATTGGTCCATTGGACTCAGATATCGAGCACACGAATAACCCTTGGAACATCAAAGTGTCAGTGTAATCCAGTGAATCACCACACCGGGGGATAGCGGAGTCTGAAATATCATGATGACTGATCAACTGCTGCTAGTAACACCTACTTGTCCTTGACCACTACCACGATATTACATTTTCATCATCCACATAGAATCTAGCCAAGATGGGTGGCGGAGACTTGAATATGAAGAAATCCTGGCACCCGCTCCTCCTGAAAAATCAGGAGCGGGTGTGGTTGGAAGAAAAGAAAGCTGTAAGTGTTTTGTCCTCTTCTGCTCACCACTTTACCAACGCGTGCCCCTCCAGCTTGAAGAGAAGAAGAAACTTGACCAGCTGCGCAAGGAGAAGGAGGAGGAACGCCAGCTGCAGGAACTTCAACGCCTCCAAGAGGAACAGACTGGAAAGAAGAGAACTGAGAAACTAGAGTGGATGTATACCACTCCCGCCACAGGTAGCAATCAGAATCCCAACGACCTCGAGGATTACCTCCTTGGGAAAAAGCGAGTGGACAAAATTTTGACTGCGGATGACAATGCCAAGGCACGTCGCCTCCATCTCGATTTTTATGCTTTTCTTCTGACATGTTGTCCAGTTGGGAGCGTCGCATAAGAATTTTATTGCTGTCCAGAATGCCAACACTGCCCGAGATATCGCATCCAAAATTCGTGAAGATCCGTTACTGGCGATCAAGCAACAGGAGCAAGCTGCTTACCAGGTGTTGATGTCTAATCCCCTTCGTCTCCGTGAGTTGCAGGAACGAAATGGTATCACGTCGAAGAAGACTAAAGAGAAGAAGGAGAAGCGGCACAAAAAGGAAAAGAAGGGCAAGGAAAAAACAAACGATCCCGAATATCGTGCGCTACGGCGATCACCCTCCCGCAGTCTCAGTCCAACGGACAATCACCGGAGGCACCATTCTCGTTCGTACGATCGCTACAGCCGTGATTACGTAAGGCGTTCACCTAGTCCTTATACCCGTCGTTCTCGGTCGCCTATCCGCTCTCATCACGACAATCGCAGGAATGAATACAGCTCACGCAGGAGTCAAAGCCGCAGTCCTGATTCTTATCATGGACGCAGAGATGACCGTGTTCATACGTGGTCCCGCTCCGACGAATCTGATGACAATAGGAGGAGTTATTCGAAAGGTGAAGAATATGGGAACCGATATGCCGATGACTCGAGGAAGCGCCGACGAAGTCCTAGTCCTTTCAATGATGGTGCGAAGCGTTCCCGAATCTCACCCCCTCCACCAAAATCTCGTCTTCGTCCAGCCGATTCGGCTTCGAAGCCTTCCAACAATTCTCAGGACCGCACCGCGCGGTTAGCCGCCATGCAATCTAATGCCTCTAGTATGGAGGCTGATCGGCAAAAACGTTTGCTGAAGCTTCTAGCAAAGGAGAAGGCTGAACTGGAGGCTGAAAACGAAGCAAGGGTAAAATCGGGAGGTATGGGTGAATTTTTGAGCCATGAACAGAAGAAAGTATTTGGTGGTGAGGGAGGTCTCGAAGATCGGATTAGAAGGGGGCGTGGTGGCCTTGTCGTTGATGCGGACTAAGAACAAACCTCTAAGCTTTATGTGTATGTTTGTCACATTAGGATCTCAATGTACACAAGCTGATCTTCCCAATCTGACCGACTACCGTCACTATCACCTCCCGCCGCTATCTGGTGGCGGTTTTTCAGTCTAGAGAGACCGTCCGTAGGAACGTTTGCGGGCCTTTGAGAGCGCCTTGCGATGACAGCCGGAGACTGTCCCAGGGTCGAAATTTACATGTGGCCCAGTGCCGAATCAATGTCGCCAACTTCTTTAGACGCCTGCCGTCGCGGTACAGTTGTCGAGTCCCCCCGGAAATGCTCAACGGTGTGACACAGTTTCTCTTCTCAAGAACAGCCTGAGGCTACGCCATCGTATTATCCATGATAACCATGACTTGGCTGGTGACATACCTCCGAAGCTTCAATCTGTGTTCGCTGGCGGTGCTGGCACTCGGTATGTGGGACTGACGAGAGCTTGCCCCATTGCCAGAACAAATCGAACGAAGAATGACGTCCGGAAAGTCCCTTCTCTTGAGCAACCTTTGGGTAAAAAGAGTGGCCCTGGATAAGTAGATATAAGCCAAAGCGGGGATTATGGATGACGGGTACTGTTACCTACCTTCCTTTGGCGGTCCGCCGGCGGCACCGTCAGTTCGGAAGCAAAACGAACGTGGAGTCGTTCAGCAGTAGACTTGGAGGTCATTGATTCCAGATCGGCTGGTCGAGGTAGGGTAGAGAGTAGATTATGGTTCTAAGCATTTTTCAGTTGGCACTCTAATAATGAGGCTGATTCAAAACTAATCCGAGTCTACCGAATCTCAGTAAATTTCAGCCATGACGAGGGCAGTGGCGATACATAACTAAGTCCAGGATCTCCGCAACCTGGGGCTACGAGCATATTACACGGACAATCTTATCGCCTAGAGGGAACATTACATCGCCGTTTTGGTACGAGTCCGCACACCGCTCTTGCGACGATACCTGAGTACAATGAAGGCAAAGTCCTGGACGACACGATTAGACAACATCACGATTTAGATAGGGACATGTCTCACGATGACCAAATGAACAGTTCCGAGGCACATTCGCGCGTTGTCTCGGCCAATCATCTGAGAAACCGCTGTGCCCAGACCAGCCATACAGTCGTCCTCGGGGACCACTGGCTATGTCCTGCAATCAGTTGGACAGTCCTGCGGGGTTCAACCCAACGGTAGACTTTACATGCGGGAAGTGCTACGGTCTGGAAGTCTTAGGTACGGTAACTGGGGTATTGGCTCCGAGTCCCTGGTGGGTGGAGCGGTGGATTGCGTGGATTCCTAAAGAGACTGGTGGGTAGTCATGAGCGCAATTATAGGTGGAGAAAGAAAGGTATTATTGAGGGGATGGGGTCCAGCGGAAGTTGAGCGGATGGCATGGACTAAGATATAAAAGTAGAGATTGAAAGAGATAGAAAACGGGATCGTAAGTTTAGAGAAAAATGATCGCGCGGCGTGCCACTTGTGCGCTGTGGGCTGCTACGGGGGGTTTTTCATCGGCTCGGAGGTGGGTAGTGTGTGGGGTCACTTGTCTACAAAGATGTTAAGCCATGTCCTGGACAGGACTTGAATCCGCACAAGCCAGGAGAATGTCAGCCTCATAGAGGATGTGTGGTCGAAAGGATGGAGGAGAAAGAAGGAAATGGGTCGAACAGCCAGCCAGGACCAGTTTTGAATTTCTGCACGTTTCGGAGGCACGCAGCACATACTTTCCAATTTGAAAGGCTGCGCTGTGTCAGAGGCATAGTAGGATGATTGTTAGTGGTTCCCAAGTACTTGATTGGTTCCATCCACCATCGTCAAAATATTTCTGAGCCAATAAAGACCCAAACGCGTTCGCGGTATGATGAATTTCTGTCACCACAAGTTCTGAGCAGTGTCAACCCCAATCAAGAAGCGGATAGCGCTCCTGCTTTTTCCAAGTGTAGCGTGCTCAGTGTTCGACTGATGTCCAGGTATCAACCTGTCCGGTCCTTTCAGACAGCCCAAATAGCTGGTAATAGGTCTGACCTTGCCCAGAGGAGGCTCATCCTCTCACTTATTTCTGAGGGAATGCCATAGAAACTCTAAGAAATACTATGCAGTCCTTGTACCTGTCAGAGCAATATCATCGATCTGAACAAGGTTTCTGGATGTTGCAAAGAGCGTACCGCTCGTATCGCTTATGCTGGATCATGATAAGGGTACCCTATAGCAATCCTATCTGGTCCAGCCACGCTTGTGGGCCACGGGTTCCTCGGGACGAGGGAAGTGTGTCATTAAGTTCATAGGTACAATTTTGAAGCCAATTCACACCGCCACCGTGACATAAAGTTGTATTCCGCTTCGAAGTCACTAAGGTCCAGTATCATGATACGGTGGCAATACTACTACTCAGTAGGCTCGCCGATCTTAGTAACCGAATGTCTGTCTCTCTTCCTACGCTGCGTCGGCGGCGGCATGGTATCTTCTGGAGTGTACAGATCACGCTGCGACCACCAGATGCACAGGGAATATTTCCGTAAGTTTGTTTTCTGCTAGGCACTTCCTTCGCTGAAGCACTAGTGACTGCTAGGACCTAATTCAAGACCGTGGCCCATCGCTGATTAGTCCAACGGGCTGGTACAACAAGCGGCATCAGATCCTCAGCCTGAGGATGACTTGGTATCGGTGAGAATAGGTGTAATTTTGTGGGTTCAGAAGTTCATCTGAAATTTGGACAAGGTACCCTCTTACTAAACGGACTGGAAGTGAGGTTTGCGATGACCAGTATTTCATCCGAATAGCGCCAGATTCTACGTCATGAAATCAGTTCTCCAACCAACAGCCTTCAATTTCTGGATTGAATACTACAGTACAATACCTGTATGTTTTCACATATGCCATGTCGTGAGTTAAGCAATGTCCCAGAAGCGGCAGCGATCTATGGGGGTTTGTCCCCTCGAATTTTTTTTCTTCGTTCTCCAGGCGCTCATCCCTGCTTTGAGGCTTCAATAGGTTTCAACAATGCGAAGGCCTCGGTGAGCAACAGGGAGGAACTTGGCACGACAAATTTCTTATGTTCAGAGATCCCCTCATTCTTCAGGAAGCATCAAGGACCACGTAAGGCTGAGATCATAGGTGCCTGCTTCCACCGCGGACGTCAGGGACCCATGGAGTCCGCATATCGGGATTCATGGATGCGCCTTCATGTGTCCCTCGTGGGTGTACTGCGGTTTAGGTCGGAACAATTCGAGTTGACGTACCGCTGCGGTAAATGTCACGAAAATTGCATCTGATGTAAGCGGAAAGTTCATCCACTTCAGCGCCGTCGGTGAAAACATCCCCAGATCGTTCTTTATCGATGCCGAGAGCACTTGGGGAGGTGGCTATTTTATCTTATTGTCCAAATGCTGCCATCGTTCACCAAGTATACTATTTCACCCGGGATACGGCTTCTTCCAGAAGGCACCATCCGATGTTAGACCACAAGATCGTGGTTTATGAAGTTCACCCCTGAGTGAGATCTTTGGTATGTAATCGTTATTCGTGTTCTTTGCAGAGTCCTCAGGTTCGCTACAAGGAAGCGATCGACTGGCTAGTCTGCCGCATAGCACAGCGATCTTGTAAGGGCATACCTTGAGGATTCTCCCGAAAACATACGAGTCCTAACTCATGCAGCATCTCACCTTGGAAGAGTAGGTGTCACATCAGCAGTTTACTTCGGCCATCACCGCTTATCTCTGAGCAGATCCACCAGCTAAATGAATATAGGGTTCTACCAAATCGGTGGGTATAAGATGCGACCATGTTGTGTCGATTCATCTTGTAATAATAGTTCATGCGGCGATGGAAGATCTCGGCACACGGTGCAATGCATTCGAAATTGGTTGTTCTATACTACTTCGTGAGTGACGCGATAAGCTTCACATAAACACGATACCTATGACTGACTTCTCAATCGAAGCTGACCTCATGCCTGCCACATGTAATACGAAGTGATCTTTTAGTTATAACTGTGCTTTTGAGCCCGATGTAGCTCAGACACCTCAGATCCTGTCCTTCAGAAGGATCCGCGCAACGATGCAAATTCCCGCTTGTATGACAGTCGAGCAAGTTGAAACTCAAGATTCCGCGCATGGGTCTCTCTCCCCACCCGGGTTTGATCTAGAAGTAACCCTGTTCAAGGATAACACTGAGGAACTCGGTGCCCTTCCCAAGGAGCTCGGCACTGACAGCAAACGAGAAGCGGAAAAGGCGTATGGAGTATACCATCCCACAGAAAAGTGGTTCATCGTGTCCATGGCATCCTTGGCAGCGTTTTTCAGGTAAGGTTATTAAACTGGACTGGTTTTGCGAGGTAGCCCCAGCTCAAACAATGCTTTGTTTCTTTAGTCCGTTGACAACCAATATATACCTCTTGGCAATCCCGGCTATAGCTGATGCCTTTAGCAAGCCCATCGAGCTCATTAACTTGACTGTTACGGCGTATATGGTCCTGCAGGGTGTTTGTAAGCTACGTTGCCTTCTCGAACCGCAGTTCTTGTTTGACAATCCCGCCGCATTTAGCTCCTATGATCTGGGGTTCGTTATCGGATCGCTTCGGACGACGCCTGATCATTCTCGCATGCTTGTTGATCCTGAGCATGGCCTGCGCTGGTCTTGCCTTGGTTCCAACATCAAGCTATTGGGTATTGATGTTGCTTTGTTGCATACAAGCCGCTGGATCCGCGAGCACAATCGCGTTGGGTACGCTTCAAATATGCTTTGCAGGGTCATCATGGTTTTGATTTGCAATAGGTGCCGGAGTCATCGCTGATATCGCGACTGGTGATGAGCTTGGAAGTTTCTATGCGCTATTCACTCTCGGCCCACAGGTATATCATTCTACACGAGTGTGAGTATTGATTAATGGGGACCAGCTCGGACCCACAATTGGACCTGTCATCGGAGGTGCCATTGCTCAAACTCTGGGATGGCGGTGAGTTCGCCTCCAGTGGAAAATAAATTCCTCACTCCTAGTCTCTCGATACAGTTGGATATTTTGGTTGCTTTGCATCCTCTCTGCAGGATGCTTCCTTGTCATGATGCTGTGCGTCCCCGTTATCACATGCCCTTTCTGGGTGTTTAATACCGTCGATAGCTTCCTCCCGGAAACACTGCGACTACTCGTTGGCGATGGCAGCATACTCCCGCAGAAAATTCATCAGCCTCTCATTCTCATGGTCGGGGCCGGACGGCGGAATGCCACGGCAAAATTGCCCCCTTCGCCACCCCTTTTTAACCCACTTCGGATATTAACATACCTCGACGTGATGAATCTATTGGTTTTCCATGGTATTCAGTACTCAATATTTTGTGCCATGACTGCCACCATCTCCATTCTATTCCGGACAACATACCCCTTCTTGACCGAGGCCGAGGCCGGTCTATGCTTTTTAGCCGTAGGTGGAGGAACAATAATCGGTGGTCTGTACGCAGGGAAACTCCTGGATAGAGATTACAGGAAGATGAAGGAAAAGATCGCACGGGGTGCGTCGACGGATTTGGAGAATCCACTTTCTGCGGAGCAGGCGGCAAAGGACGAAAACTTTCCGATCGAGAAAGCAAGAATGCGTATGGTTCTATTCCACTTGATTGTATACACTGCGTGCTGTGCCGGTTATGGGTGGTGCCTCGAGAAAAAGGTCAGCATAGTAGTAGCGCTGGTGCTGCAGGTAGCATGTAAGTTCTCTTCGGGACTGACCAGGGTGCGCAGACGCTGAGCAGTTCCAGTTGGCATTTCAGGAAGGGCAGTGATGAATACTGTGCAAACTCTCTTGATCGACTTGTTGCCGGCGCAAGGCTCTTCTGTGACTGCATGCGTCAGTTTCTGTCTTGCTTGTATCTAGAGAGTCTCACTGACAATTAGGTTCTCTGACAGAACAACCTGGTGAAGTGTTTGATGAGTGCCGCCACGGTGTCGCTCATCCAGTTAATATTGAATGCTCTGGGAACGGGATGGACCTACATCTTACTCGCGGGCATAAGTCTTGCCACCGCACCGATGGTTTGGTTTGCAGTGTGGGTGGGACCTCGATGCCGAGCCAACCGTCCTGTGAAATAAATATGCGTACGCTAGCCTGTTTCATTTGACAATATGGTCGTTTCGTAGCAAAAGCACAAGTATTGATAATCACGTACAACACAGGTTTATCTAGTCAAGCAATGGCTATTTATGTGAATAACTCAGGTAAAGATCCACACCGAGTACTATGAAGAATGGGCAGCGATGTGGTCCCCAATAGCCTCGAGTTCCTTGCTTCCTTCCAGAAGTATTCGAGTACTTTCTGCAATGTCTTTTCGCATGAATTCTATTTCATCATCAGAAGGTGGCGTGCTGATGAAGTCAGAACGCCTAAGGTTCTCGATGATACGACGTGTCTTGCCACCCCGGATAAAATCGTCTCTCAGGCAACCGATAAGCTGGTTTTTCACAGCTGGCGTGTATGTAGGAGAGGTACGGATAAGCTGCTCGAGTCTCTGGCATGTAGAAGCACGGTTTTCCACAGCGGCCTGAAAGCGTTCAATGACAAGAACGTTGGCATAATTGAGTGTGGCCGCAGTGGGTGGCATCTTTTTTTGTGAGTCTGAACTAGAGCTCGACTCTCCCTGAAAGTCCACTGAGGTGCATGGACTGCAGAGCGCGGCTTCACGAATTAAACGCGCGAACTGGTCCTTGCTGGCGAGAGACCTCCGCTTCTGTTTCCGTGGTGTCCGGGTTTTCACCATCGCTATAGAGAATGAGCAGAAAATGAGAACACATTTCTGAGAACATACTCTTAGAATCCTTGCGTGTTTTTGAATTTTGACAGTCCACCTGGGACGACCTGGGATGGTATATGTGCTCTTTAAATCGCACGGAGGGCTCCTGCGTCATGCTCACCTTGCAGATCTCGTTGAGAAAAGCGACGGCATGGGACAAAGGTCCGCCAGATGCGAAAGGATTTATTTTCTGATGCGAAATCCAAACCCTGTACCTCTGTTGTACCCATTCTGTAGCAAAGAAGTGACGTACCAGCGCAACACCCTGGTTTCTGTTGCAGGAACCTGATAGTGGTCCCTTGGGGGATGTCACACGTTGAGCGGCCAGTAAATGAGCGACAATAATAATTAGGATGGGTCATTAATATTGTGCATTGGCCTCCCAAATGGGTGACTTGGTGAAGGGTAAGTAGTGTGACCACGTGATAGCACCACTACTACGGAAAGCAGCAGAATCAAGTCCTGGATCGAAACTCGAAGCCGACTGTGTGGATTAGATTCAACGCCAAGTCGACAGTCGGCGCCATTGGGGAACGGACTAGACAAGCTCTACAAGTCATACTTAGTGGTGGTAGTCATGAAATAAACCAAAGAATATCAGTTTCAGACTCCTCTATCGAATCTTGCGTCCGCGAGCGGGTCGCCGGTGTACTGGTTAGTCGAGTGGCGTAACCTGTTGAAGGACTGAAGTTAGGATAACTTATTCTTCTAATGACGCGGACGCAATGACTCCGACTGCCTTGACACGAGGGGTGCAGACTCTACAACGGATAGTCATCAAGTCAGAACAACATAATCGTCAAGGAAAATGGAACATTTGTTATAGAAATGCCTCACTTGCTTGGCTGGGCTGAGGCGTACCCACTTCACCACCAGGTCAACCGAGAACCGCCAAACTGAACCTATCAAAGGAGTCAGAGCCGCAGTTGCGCCATTACTGTTAAGGATTGCTTGGTTTACAAGCTGCTCTCGAGGTTGTGCGGTCAAGAACGACTGTCTTCTAATCTCTGGTGTTACGTTCAGCTCACTGGTAACGTCAACGGTGGCGAATGGAAGCCCCGCTATGTAACAACAGCCTGAGCGTGACTGAGTAGTAAGCTACTTGCCCAGTGCAAGTTTGACGTTCAACCCCGCAAAAGCTGCAGCTCACAAGCAGCTTTCAACTTGGTTCTCGGAGTCTCGTTTCACGCCGAGTGGGCGTCACGTCCAGTGGAAACTACAAGTTATGCTCTCTCCTTGTTTCAGACCGTCTCGCGCGTTCTCAGCATGCCATGGAGTCAACACCGCGACCCGTCGCACCTTCGCTGCTACTACCAAGAGCCAGCATCCTAGGATCATCTCAGCTTCACTCTACTTCAGGCTACACACTCGTCCTTGGATATGGCTCGTACCTATCATTGGCGGAGTGGTTGTCTACCTATCTCCGACTCCCCGGCTACATTTACCTTCCGTCTTCTCGTCACCCACCCTGATACCTTGTCCGGAAGGTCGGAATTATACTCGATTCAGTGACAAGGACATGATTGGCTCACCAGCGGAACCCCACCGCTCACTTTATTTCCGGATAATACGAATCCTACAAGACTACATCTGGGAACCTATCTTAACTGCTAGACGGTTCATACACCTATCCTACTTGTTTGTTCCCGTCATAGTCACCATGCCGATGTTACTGGTCGGAAGTCCGATGGAGCAACTGCAAGGTGATCGATGGGGTGCTGTGTGGTGGTATGATTTCCTTGTGAAAAGAATGCAAGCCGCTGGCCCGACGTTCATCAAGGTGATTAATATCTCTGTTGATTGTCATACTCTTTATCAATCATCTCTAGCTCGCTCAATGGGCTGCATCTCGCGCTGATTTGTTCCCATCTTTGCTTTGCGACAAACTAGGAACGACACATTCGCGAGGCACACCTCATTCACTAGAATACACGAAGAAAGCTATAGAAAGTGTATTTCAGAGACCATTCCAGGATGTATTCGAAGAATTCGATGAAAACCCAATCGGAACAGGTGCCATTGCACAGGTAGGCTCCTAGTATTTCTTTTGTCTATGCATATCTCCACTTTCCCCCCATAGGTACACAGAGCTATCCTCAAGCAAGATCTTCTTCCGCCATCATATCTTGGACCCAAACGACATTCCAAGTCCGTCGCCGGATCTCTGGCTCCAGTCATACTGCAAGATCCCCCTCCCTCCGTCCCTACTGCATCAGTTGCAATAAAGGTCCTCCACCCTCGAGTTGCCAAAATGATTGAACGTGATCTTGCCATCATGTCTTTCTTTGCCAACATCATTACACTTTTCCCCGGAATGCGGTGGATATCTCTTCCCGAAGAGGTCACCGTGTTCGGTGAGATGATGTACCAACAACTTGATCTCCGCAACGAAGCTGAAAATCTTCTTACCTTCGAGCATAACTTCGCATCGCGGAATGTGCCAGTAACCTTTCCCCGTCCCCTTAAAGTCTTTTCCACACCCGACATCTTGGTAGAGGAATTCGAACATGCCGTACCATTGGAACTTTTCCTGAAAAATGGTGGGGGATCTTTCGACGGACAAGTTGCTACCATCGGCCTCGACGCCTTCTTGGTATGTAGCGAGCGCTAGCTGTGCTAATGTTCTGATGGCATTTCTCAGAACATGCTACTGCTGGATAATTTCGTCCACTCCGATCTTCATCCAGGAAATATCATGATCAAGTTCACACAGCCCTTGGCGACTCGCGACTTCATATGCCATATGTTCAATGCTCTTGTTTCCAGACGCGATGAAAGTGACACGATTTCTTCGCCTGCAGTCGAATCAGATTCAATAGTATCGCGACTTAGGCAGCTCAGCAATTCACCCGAGGAGTGGCGGAATGAGCTACAGCGCATCTCGAACCAAGGGTACATTCCGGAAGTTGTATTCATCGACGCTGGTTTGATCACAACGCTTAACTCGACAAACCGCAAAAACTTCCTCGATCTCTTCCGTGCCGTTGCAGAGTTTGACGGTTATCGTACGGGTCAACTTATGGTAGAACGCTGTCGGACCCCCGAGTTAGCCATTGATACGGAAACGTTTGCGCTGAAGATGCAACATATCGTGTTAACTGTGAAGCGCAAGACGTTCTCTCTTGGTCAAATCAAGATATCGGATATCTTACAGGACGTGCTCAAGGCAGTTCGACAACACCATGTGAAGATGGAAGGTGACTTCATCAACACGGTGATATCTATCCTCTTGCTCGAAGGGATCGGACGTCAGTTAGATCCGACTCTGGATCTGTTCAGAAGCGCACTACCTATTCTGAGGCAGCTCGGGAGGCAAATGACTGCTCATGAATCGATGACGCGCATACCTTCCGGAAACTTTGGGGCCTTATTGAAAGTAAGCACTGTCACCAACATACTCGTCGGCAGTTGAACGTACGTTGTGCGCAGGTTTGGGTGTGGCTTGAGGCAAGGCAGCTGGCTTCTGCTGCTCTCGTCAACATCGACGACCTGGTGAAGTATGATCTGTACGTCCACGTTTCTTGAGGTGGTGGAACGGTTCTCACTTCCTTACAAGGTTGGTTCCGAGCATCTGACAATCGGTATTCAGCGTGAGGGTCGGGAATACGTAGATTATTCGGTTGGTATTAGACCCTAGGGGTGTTGTAGCATAGGCACAAGTATTTGTCGGACAGGACCGGTTGACCCAAGAAGCGTGCTGTTTCGTCGGTACTTGTGTAAAATAGTATTTAGCCCATCCTTGACGCTGCGATGTGCCAGTGTCCCCGCTCCTCCGAGTCAAGACTTTGCCGCCCACCTGTCAAATGGCATCCGCCCTACTCACCACTGACCTCCCCGATCTCACACTGGTTTCGAGGGGGAAAGTCCGCGACATCTACGCTACCTCATCCGAAGACCATCTGCTGTTTGTTGCAACCGACAGAATCTCAGTATACGACGTCATCTTAAAGAATGTGTGTGACCGGCTTCTCATCATTCTCTTCCGGCCAACCAATCTGTTCATAGGGCATCCCAGAAAAGGGGAGGGTACTCACAAGCATATCCTTGTTCTGGTTTCGAAAACTTCATCACATCGTCCCAAACCACCTCGTCACAGTCGATGTTGATGAGATGCCGGAAGAGGTAAAGCAATACAGGGACCAGCTCGAGGGACGGACAATGCTCGTGAGGAAAGCCAAAGTTATCCCCATAGAGGCCATCGTCAGGGGATATCTCACAGGTGCGATGTGTCCTCTCGCCCCTCGTTAACATCTTACAGTACGGCTGGATTAGGATCAGCATGGGCAGAATATAAAAACTCTGGCACAATGCATGGGATTCGTCTGAGAGAGGGTATCGTGGAGTCTGAGAAGCTAGACGAGCCTGTCGTCACCCCATCGACAAAGGCTGAGCAGGGGGATCACGACGAAAACATATCTCCAGAGAAAGGTACTCCTTTGGCTATTTACTGTGGTAATGCCGCTTACGCGCATCTCAGCTGCTCGTTTGATTGGTGAAGAACTGTATACGCGGCTCGCCGGAATTGCGCTAGAGTTGTACAAGACGGCCGCGGCGCACGCCTTGTCGTGTGATCTGATCCTTGCGGATACCAAATTCGAGTTTGGCCTCGTTCCCTGTTCGAATGGATCAGAGGAGCTTATCCTTGTGGATGAAGTGCTCACTCCTGACTCATCGCGGTACTGGCCCCTCGCCGGCTATTCTCCAGGAAAATCGCAACCGAGTTTCGACAAACAGTATGTGCGGGATTATCTCGTAGCAGCCGGCTACCAGAAAGGTTTCGAGACTGGACCGAATGGAAACGGGGAGGGTTGGGGCATCAATGAAACCGTCATCTCTGAAACTCAGATGAAGTATAGGGCTGCTAAAGAAATGCTGGAACACTTCTCGTAAAGGCATCTACCTCCTTAGATATGTAGACACATATGGAATATACTCCCATTCCGATATTTGGAAGCAATTCATGAATCACTGCTTTACCTGACCAACCGCCAACATGTCTGTCCATGCTCGTTCGTATTGTACTGCAGGCTTTACGGCGACCCCAAGAGCACGTGCTGCAGTCAAAGCCCAGTGAGGGTTTCGTAAGAGTTCTCTGGCGAGAAATACCACGTCGGCTTTCCCCTCTTTGAGGTATGACTCGGTTTCAGGGTCGGTGAGCAAGCCGGCTACACCAATCAGGAGACCGGGGTGTGCGGCCTTTAATTCCGCAGCAAATGAGACCTGGGGTATGAAGCACGTTGGCTATAATACAGCAACCACCGGAAAATGCGTACTTGGTAGCCGTGTTTCAATGGGATCTTTTGCTTGACCCAGTTACCACCGCTACTTGTGTCGATAAGATCGACCCCGAGACTCGTCAATTCACCGACAAAGAGTTTGCTCTGCTTGATACCCCATTGTTTCCATTCACTGTCATCGCCTTTCTCCGCACCTTCTGCCCAATCCGTCGCGCTTATCCTGACGAAGAGGGGTTTGTCTGCCCACGCTTCACGCACTCGCTTGACAAGACGCAACGGGAATCGCATTCGGTTTGAGAGGTCCCCGCCATACACATCCACGCGCGAGTTTGACAAGGGGGAAAGGAATGTGTGTAAGAGGTAGCCATGTGCGGCGTGAACTTCAATGAAGTCGACTTAATCTCTCAGTCAGCTTATGTAAATCACCATCCAAGAACGGTTGAAAGTCTTACATCCGACTTTCTTGCAGCGGTCTACGGCTGCGATGAATGCATCTTCGACATGCTTAATGTCGTCTTCTGACATGGGTTTGGGACAAGAATAAGAATCGGAAAATGGGACAGTGGAGGGGCCATAGACTGAAGTATCGTTTTGGCTAAGTAAGCGCACAAACTATATGTAACTCACCTTCGTCCGGCCATCCATTTTCTTCCTTCTTAGCAATAAAGTCGTTGGTCCTGTGGGTTCCAGCAGCGTTCGAGCGGACCCATGGGGCATAAACAGATGCTTTTCGGCCAGCGTGCGCGAGCTGTATTCCAATTACAGTGCCTTGCGCATGTGCAAAGTTTACGATACGCTTGAGAGGTTCTATCTGGCTGTTGGCCCATATCCCCTGGATGGTCATGAGATCGACCGGTCATCAATGCGAGTCATACTCACCATGTCTTCTGGGGATATGCGTCCTTCTGGGACAACTGCCGTAGCTTCGACTGTGATGGCTCCAACGCCACGAGAAGCAAATCCCTAGGAGAATCAAGATAAGAATTGATACAGGCGGGAACACTGTATGGCACAGACACCCAGGTGGACGAGATGCCAGTCAGTGGCATGTCCGCCATCAGAACTGAATTGACACATAGGAGACTGACACAAAATCACTAATCCGTTGGCGAAGAGAGTGGAAAACGCACCACCCAAATCCTGTTCTTGAATGTGACATTTCTGATTGTAATTGGTTGGAATAACACCGGCAGCTCCTTGTTCTGAGTGAAGACGTCCTAGAGATTGACGCTCAATCTGGAAACGCTCAGATTCACCTAGGGGAAGAACACACCGTGTTGGTATAAGCCGAGCCCACATGTGGCTCGTTGAGCGGGAAGAACTCTTTGACGGCGGAGACGGCCTTGTTCAGGTTCAGTGCCTGGTCTCCAGCCTCATGCTGCTGCTCTGTGACTAGCACAGCAGCAGCCGTTGAGAGGGCGCTTCCTCTGTAAATAGCAGACAAGGATCGTCGAGTTAGCCTTCTGAACATCCGAGGGTGTATACGCTTCGCAAGGCCCGAACAATTATCTTCTGGTCTGCCAGTGAAAGATGGGAGGCTAATGGTGGTGCATCATGGTCTAAATTCGCCGCAAGGAGGGGGAGTGGATTCCGAGTTCCGTGCATGACCGTGCATGACCGTACAACCACCACTGTAATGAGAGACCAGATTTACTACTCCGATCCATCATGCCAGACATTGCCAACGTATTGCTTCCACTCCTTCACAACATAGAGCCCAACGCACAATTCACTTTTAGCTTGCCCGTCGTAACTTCCTCCGCAGGGAACAAATACTACGCAAAATTCGGCGACATTGTTGAATCGGACCAATACGTCGGTGAGGCAGAATCCCTCAAAGCAATCCACGATGCCGCTCCAGGCCTAGTACCCCGGGTATTCGCATCCGGAGTAATCGAAGGGGATTCAAATGAGGCGGTCGGTAGACCCTACTTCCTCTCCGAGTACAAGGACATGGGTTCTTTGTCAGGGAATGCAGCGGAGCTCCTTGGTAAAAGAATTGCGACCGAACTCCACGCCTCCAAGAGCAGCAAAGGCTATGGGTTCGACGTTCCAACTTACTGCGGGGCAACTAGGCAAGAGAACGGATGGTTCGATACCTGGGAAGAATGTTACAGTTCCATGATCGGGAACCTCTTATCCAAGCTCAAAGGCAAACGTGGGGGCACGGAGTTGATCACCAAGGGCGAGGATGTAAGGTCGAGGTAGGCTACAACTAGCATCCTCTCTTGCAGTGCGCTCATTGTGAAGAGTCATACCGTGGCTGCTCCGTCCATTGAGGATAGATCCGGTCCTCCTACACGGTGACCTTTGGGTATGTTGTGTGAATAGGCCCCTCGCACAACTTGACAATTTTGAGCCGCGCAGAGTGGAAATATGGGAGTTGACCGCATCAACAGACAACCAGTCGTATTCGATCCATCTTCGTATTTCGGACACAATGAAGCTGAGTGAGTAAAGTGCGTACGGAACAAACGCCCAGTTTGAAACTCTGTCAAGCCTTGCCATTTCTCGTATTTTCGGGGGGATTCCGAACACGTTCTTCTCCAGCTACCACAAGAATATGCCGAAAAGCGAGCCCGTGGAACAATACGATCTACGAGCTGACTTATACGAGCTTTACCATTATCTCAACCACACTGTGCTCTTCGGTGTAAGTGGTTGCAATAGTCGGTGTGAGTGTACTGATGCCATCATCGACGCAGGGAGGATATGCAGCAAGTGCACTTGCGAAGATGGATAGACTGTTGAGCGAGTGTCCTATTTAGATGGCTTGATTAGTCATCAGCTGTCCGCCCGCGGTGTTTGAATTTACGGTGGTATCAACAAACGTCAACAAGGCTGACGGGTCGCGCTCGTCGACATCGACGACGTGCTCAACCTTTTCTTACCACCGTCGCCGACCTTTCCCACCAAGCGTCGTGTACTTGCGTATCTGACAAAATCTCACCCCGCTTTCATTTTTGACGTCCCATTCTCCTGCCATGAACCAAGGTGCCTATGACTATAACTTTACGACTGACGTTTTCTGAAGCATTTCTTGGAGATGTCGATCCTTCTCAAAACACATTCTCATATGACCCAAGCTACGGGATGGATGACGAGGAAGAGGAGTATGAGGAAATAACCCAGGAAGACTGTTGGACCGTCATCTCCAGTTTCTTCGAGCAGAAAGGTCTTGTTCGGCAACAGCTCGACTCGTTCGATGAATTCGTCCAAAACACGATGCAAGAGCTGGTCGATGAGAATGCTGACCTCATACTCGACCAAGCAGATCAGCACACTGGTCACGAATCGGACATGACGCGACGCTACGAAATAAAGTTTGGGCAAATATACCTATCGCGACCAACCGTCACAGAAGCAGACGGTTCTGTAGTTCCCGTCTTCCCTCAGGAAGCACGTTTGCGGAACTTGACATACTCAGCCCCGCTGTATATTGAAATGAGGAAGAGGGTGTTGCTAGGCCGTGAAGATCCAGACGGCGTTCCCGGAGACGTGGTTTGGGAGCCCGAGGGAAATGACAATCCTGAGGATGCGACGAAAGTCTGGATTGGCAAGGTAAGTCTTTGCATCCCGGCGCGCCACGAGAGGTAACCTGGTCTTCTAGGTTCCCATTATGCTGCGGTCCACGTTTTGCATCCTCAGGGGCCTACAAGACCAGGATTTGTACGACCTCAATGAGTGTCCATACGATTCTGGAGGGTATTTCATCATCAATGGATCCGAGAAGGTCCTCATCGCGCAGGAACGTATGGCTACGAACCATGTCTACGTCTTTGCAAAAGCCCAACCTTCTCCGATCAACTTCCTGGCGGAAATACGGAGTGCTGTTGAGAAGGGTGGAAAAACAATCAGTCAATTTCAAGTAAAGATGTTCCATCGTAACCAAGAACGATCCGTAGGTATTGAACATTTTGAACGACCTTTATGTTTATGCCCGTTTAGCTTGGAAACGTCATGAAGGCTACAATTCCGTACATTCGTGTCGACATCCCGATCTGGGTTGTCTTCCGTGCACTGGGTGTAATCTCAGACCGTGACATCCTGGAACACATTTGCTACGATATGCAGGACTCTCAAATGCTCGAGATGTTGAAGCCCTGTATTGACGAAGGTTTTGTCATACAGGACCGTGAAGTGGCCCTCGACTTCATTGGAAACCGAGGTACCACCACTGGTCTTTCCAGAGAACGACGTATTCGTTACGCACAAGAGATTCTGCAGAAAGAAATGTTGCCACATGTTTCCATGGCGGAAGGTTCTGAATCAAAGAAAGCATATTTCTTCGGTTACATGATCCATCGATTACTGCTCGCTGCTCTGGAACGTAGAGAGCTTGATGATCGTGATCACTTCGGCAAGAAGCGCCTCGACCTGGCTGGTCCCTTGCTTGCCAACCTTTTCCGGATGCTCTTCAAAAAGTTGACAAGGGATGTTTACCGGTACCTCCAAAAGGTACGGGGCGAAGGAAATTTGTGTTGTCATACACTCAACCTATTTCAGTGCGTTGAGACCCACAAAGAGTTCAACCTTTCATTGGCCGTCAAACATCAAACTATCACAAATGGCCTTAAATACTCGCTGGCCACTGGTAACTGGGGCGACCAGAAGAAATCTATGGCTTCGAAAGCTGGTGTATCCCAGGTGCTCAATCGATACACTTATGCTTCGACCCTCTCCCATCTTCGTCGTTGCAACACCCCACTTGGACGGGAGGGCAAGATTGCGAAGCCTCGTCAACTACACAACACTCACTGGGGAATGGTTTGCCCCGCGGAGACCCCAGAAGGACAAGCTTGTGGTCTCGTCAAGAACCTGGCGTTGATGTCTTGTATCTCTGTTGGTTCATACTCTGCTCCCGTCATCGAGTTCTTGGAAGAATGGGGTCTTGAATCACTGGAAGAGAATGCACATTCGTCAACACCCTGCACAAAGGTTTTCGTGAACGGCGTCTGGATGGGTGTGCATCGTGATCCTGCCAACCTTGTCAAGACAATCAAAAAACTCCGCAGAAAAGATGACATTAGTCCCGAGGTTTCCGTAGTCCGTGATATTCGTGAGAGGGAACTTCGTCTATACACAGATGCCGGGCGAGTTTGTCGACCCCTCTTCATTGTCGATAATCAGCAGCTTGCCCTACAGAAGAAGCATATCAAGTGGCTTAATCAAGGCTACCGTGACGATGATGGTGAAGAGTTCAAGTGGGAGCAATTGGTGAAGTCAGGGATAATTGAGCTACTGGATGCCGAGGAGGAGGAGACGGTGATGATCTCCATGACGCCGGAGGACCTGGAGAATTCCAGGCTACAATCTGCGGGCATCAACCCGCACGAGAACGATGGCGATTTTGACCCTGCGGCACGACTAAAAGCTGGAATCAACGCACACACATGGACTCACTGCGAGATTCATCCTAGTATGATTCTTGGCGTATGTGCTAGTATCATCCCTTTCCCCGATCATAACCAGGTGGGTACTACTTAACCTCGACTGTTCATGGCTTTATACTTCTGTAGTCACCACGGAACACCTACCAATCCGCTATGGGTAAACAAGCTATGGGTATCTACCTTACGAACTTCTTGGTTCGAATGGACACGATGGCCAACATCTTGTACTACCCGCAAAAACCCCTTGCTACTACCCGTTCTATGGAATATCTCAAATTCCGAGAACTACCCGCTGGTCAGAACGCCATTGTTGCTATTCTCTGCTACAGCGGATATAACCAAGAAGACTCCGTCATCATGAACCAAAGTTCTATTGATCGAGGTCTCTTTCGGAGTATATACTACCGCAGCTATATGGATCTTGAGAAGAAAAGTGGGGTCCAACAACTGGAAGAATTCGAGAAACCAACTCGCGACACTACCCTTCGCATGAAGCATGGAACCTACGATAAACTGGAGGATGATGGCCTCATCGCCCCAGGAACAAATGTTAGGGGTGAGGATATCATTATCGGCAAGACGGCACCAATTCCCCCGGATAGTGAAGAGTTGGGACAGAGAACCCGGACACACACGCGGCGGGATGTTTCGACACCTCTGAAAAGTACAGAGAACGGTATCGTTGATCAGGTACTAATCACTACCAATTCCGAGGGACAAAAGTTTGTCAAAGTCCGTGTACGCTCTACACGTATTCCGCAAATTGGGGACAAGTTTGCCTCCCGTCACGGTCAGAAAGGTACAATCGGTATCACGTACCGTCAGGAGGATATGCCATTCACCGCGGAGGGTATTGTACCGGACCTGATCATCAACCCTCACGCCATTCCGTCTCGTATGACCATCGGCCACTTGGTCGAGTGCTTGTTATCAAAGGTTGCCACACTTATTGGCAATGAGGGTGATGCTACTCCTTTCACGGACCTCACGGTCGAGTCGGTTTCGACCTTCCTTCGGCAGAAAGGCTACCAATCTCGTGGTCTTGAGGTCATGTACCATGGCCATACAGGCAAGAAGCTTCAGGCCCAAATATACCTCGGCCCGACGTACTATCAACGTCTCAAGCACATGGTGGACGACAAAATCCATTCACGCGCTAGAGGTCCCGTGCAAATTCTGACTAGGCAACCTGTGGAGGGCCGTAGTCGTGACGGTGGTCTTCGTTTTGGCGAGATGGAGCGTGATTGTATGATCTCCCATGGTGTTGCGGCGTTCCTGAAGGAACGTTTGTTTGAAGCGAGTGATGCTTATCGGCTGCATGTGTGTGACATGTAAGTGTTCCACGTCATCCCACTGCCAAACAACTAAAACTGTTATTAGTTGTGGTCTCACTGCGATTGCTAACTTGGTGAGTGTGATTTGAAAGAACAATTGGCTCATATTGCTGATTTTATCGACCCAGAAAAAACAAACTTTTGAGGTATGATAATTCAGGTTGGGACGTTCTGATGTGACTGAGACCTGCGATAGTGCCGTGCCTGTAAAAACAAGACTGCATGCTCCCAATTATACATTCCGTATGCAGCGAAGCTGCTATTCCAGGTTTGTCGAAGGCGTCTTGTTATGCCAGCTGGCTCATTTGGTATCACCTTGCAGGAACTTCAAAGTATGAACATTGCAGCTCGTCTCTATACAGTATCCACAGGTCGTGTGAGAGACTCTTCTTAGCGTGGTATCTCGGAGTTGGGAGGTCAGAGTGATAAATATGTATTCTACAGATCGTAATCAACAGAAGTTTAATCTGTTCTATCCTTGTGTTGCCTTCCTCCCATGAGACCCGCCCGCTCGTCCATTGTCTCACTCTCGTCAACGGACTTGCGTTCCCCACGTCGTTTTTTGGCTACACCCTCAGTTTCATCCTCACTGCCAGCATCTTCGTCGCCAATCTCGAAAACGACATGATCTTCCGCGAGCACCTCAGGTTCCCTGCGGTTATTGACCAGTGTAATTTCATCATCTTCCCTAGCCGCAGTCCGAAGTTGAAGGGCTTCGAGATCATAGTCTTCAGCGTCCTCATCTTCCTGAGCGATTTCATCCGACATAGCAAGCGTGAGGATCAGAGCTATGCGTAAGTATAGTGATGGTCACAAAGAGTAAAAGGACTTATCTCCGATTGTTCTCGGTCGGGCGCCAAAGGTAAGCAATTGACCAGAACGAAATGAAGTAGAGGATCGCAAGGTACCCGTCGAGTAGCCACCACCTCATGTGCCAAGATCTAGCAGCGTAATCTATCAGGTAGTCAGAGGTCAAAGGCGAACTTATCCATCATCAAACAAGCGGACCTTCAGCCAATCGGTCGGAAAATGCCATGGACGACACAATAAAAAATATGGCAATCACGACAACCGTCGCAAGTAGAATGTAGTACAATCGCTGGAACATAGTCAACTTGTACCGTTGCTTGCGGACGGTCAATTGTGTCATGGTGCCTGACTCGAAGATTAACGACTTGATAACATGGGGGGTCACGCCCTACCGTTGAGCGAATAGATGATCCACATAAGGAAACCACTCAGTGTGAATGCCAAAGGTATGATGAACAGAAGGAGGACCAATGCTGAGGTTGATTCGAGCTGTAGTTCGACGATACCAACAGCGTATAAAACTTGAATGACCATAAGTAGGAGAACTCCGATACTTAGAATTAGAATTACACACCTCCAAAGATGAAGTGTGCTCCAGCCAGGCACTGACATTTAAACATCGTCTTACCGAGGGATTCTCGGGTGACACTAAGACCAAGCGACACGACCAGCAACATGAAAAATGACAATGCATTCCTGCCAGCGTCGATGATAGCGACTGAGAAGAAAGAGTTCGGTGTAGATGATCAAGCGAGCGAAAAGACACTGACCGACAAAAAGGAAGACAGTTGATGCTATGTTCTTATCGTGCGCATTGAGATATCTATAGTACACTAGTAGTTCTTAGGCAAACGTCACTTCTAAGGCCTAAGTGGTAACTCACCCCAATTCGCTACCATCTCTATGATGAGAAATCCAATCAGTCCTGACAAATAATACTAGTATATGTGATAAGCTGATCGAAACTCCCTTTCGATGAGACGGCGCACCTGAATGGGTAGGAGCTCCGTGAGGCGCCTGTAGCATATGTACGCCCAGGCTGAACCAAACAGTGCATATGCAAAAAACATAAAGAGGTAGAACTATTGATAGTTTTAAAATATATTTATGGAAGTAAGAGGGGGACTTACGTTGACTTTTGGGTAGTCAGTCGCAGGAAGTTTACCATCAAAGGTATTTCTAAAAAGAACGACACCATCGTATGTTGAATGGAAAGGGGCTTGGCGGGCGGGAGTTGGATTCACTATAGTGACAGGAACAATGGCTGCAGAGAAAGGATATAATACGACTGTCATCAGATTACAAAGAACCAACTTGCCTACGCAATAATATCCTGTCTTACGGACCTGGTATTGTATGGGAGATGTGTACACTAGTGTTCCTGATGGACTCGGGTTTAGGGGATCAACATCACGAGTAGCATGAGCCACGATTGGTGCAACACCCCTCGAGAACCAGGGTGACATGTTATCATCTGAGGGAGGTGTTGGATTTCCTTGAGGATCGTCCCAAAAAGGGCTGTTTTCCGCGACACCTGCTTCGTTGAGTGCGACACTCGCCGTCCAGAAGCTCGTCTGTGTGATGAGTGTGTGGTCATTTGGGTCTTCGGTGCCAAAGATGAACTTTCCAATATTTTCAGAAGAGCACAAGCCAGACTTCACAGCATCTGTTGTGCAAATATAGGTTTTCTGCTGATATGAGGTGACCGTGAGTGGGCTGTGACCGCCGCAACCACCGGGCGTCACTCACGGGGATAGAATCGTCTACTTCTGACGTGACTCTACCCAGGTATTTGACGTCTTTCCACTCGTATATGACCATGGCCACCTGTCCATGAGACGAGCTGGTATCGAACGTGACTGGCACCGAACTGAAAGTTTGTAATCGTTAGAAAAGGAGACTGCTAGCGCATACCGTTGATGTAGGTCTCGGGACCACCCCACATGCCCGAGCAGACCTGCCTAGAGTAGTCCGAGTCCGAGAACGGGACCTCATAGGCGACGGCGAACGAGACCGCGCTGAGCAACGCCAACAGCGACAACACCATATGGCAGCGATATTGAGAGCGTTTGTTTTGGTTTGTTTTGCAACGCCCTCTTCCGCAGCCTTGACGCGGCGCTATCACGTGCTCACGACAAGCCCCGCTTATACGACGACAATATTGACGACACTTGTCGTCGTACTCAACGATTGTCGGGTCTCACCAGCTCACATCGCATTCGGGAACGGTCCCGAATCATGCACGGCGACGCTGAGGACGTCTTCGACAGCGTAACCTGGGAATCCGCCTCAGCACCCTATGATGTCGACCCCCGCGTACACCCCACGGGTCCCGGGTTCAAGCAGAGCACGGCTGGTGTGGAGGAGCCACGTGGACCTCATGATCCAAAGTGGGAAGGATACCTTATCACGATGGTCAAGGATCCAGTCAAAGAGCTTGCAGAGACAAAGGATGCATACGTATCCTACCTGGTCACAGCAAAGGTCTGCGACGTCCCTCAATTCGTGCCCTGTCCGTACTTACTCGGATCAAAGACGAATCTTCCCATATTCTCGTCCTCCACTCCATCGTCCCGTCGACGGTTCACAGATTTCGTCTTCTTGCGGGACCACCTAGTAAAGGATTTCCCAGCATGTGTGGTGCCAGCACTCCCGGACAAGCACAGGCTCGGTATGCTTTATCACACGGTCCACAGCACAATCCTTGATTACCCACAGAGTATATTACTGGTGATAGATTCAGCCCCGAATTCATGGAACGCCGTCGATTAGAGTGAGTCCATCTTAGGAGTTGTCAAGTCTCTTGAATTGATCCGACAAAGTCTTCATCGGTTTTTGCAGCGAATAGCGCGGCATTCTACTCTGCAACGAAGCACGCTTGTTCGTGCCTTCTTCGAGTCTACAGAATGGGTATGACACTCGTCTCTTCTCTAACCGTCCTTACCATGGTTTTGTGACAGCATGTCTTCATGCACCAGCACCTTGCCCACCCTCCAGGTCCGGAACCTACACCGGGACTCATCGACAACATCTCAGACACCCTTTTGAATGCCTTTGCCCGCGTCCGCAAGCCCGACGAGCGCTTCTTACACATGCGCGAGTCAGTTGACAAATTTGAGGAGGGTCTTGTACTCAGTGAGCGTCTTTGGAATCGTATCCGTGGGCGGACGAATGGTAAGTTGGTGAGGTTCACATTCTTCATGGGGAATTCTGAGGCTAAACGAGAGGCAAACTGGAATCCGGTGAAGACCTTACGGCCGACTATCACGACTTCGCTGTCGCCGTTCAGGGCCTCGGATTTCTGGAGTCAGGAATTACAGATCCGCTCAATCACTTCTCGAACACCCTCCTCGAGTTTTCTGCGCTCCTTCGTCACAAGGTATTGGTTTCAAGTTTTTCAGCCCTGTCATGATACTACTTCCCCGTCAGACGCAGACGACTACTGATCCATTTCTCGTGCATCTTCACTCCCTCCTTACTTATTCTCATGCAAATCGAGCCGTTTTAAAGCTTCGTGATCAGAAGCAGCTTGATTTCGAGGAGCTTTCTGATTACTTGTCTGGCGTTACGCTCGAACGCGACCGCCTTTCGGCGGTTATATCTGGCCATGCAGGAAGTACGGGCTTAGGATTGAGTGCTTACCTAAAAGATAAAGTAGATGCGATTCGTGGTGCAGACGATGACCGAAGTCGGGTGGAAAAGATGCGAAAATTAGATCTCAAGATCAAAGAGGTGTGCAGTTTTCTCCTCCCAGTTCGAGATTAAAATTGCTACGAAATTTAGCTCCAAGACGCGGTGACCACCGCGCATGAAACTTCTGATGCCTTTAGCGATGAAACGCTGAGGGAACAAACTGTTTTCCAGTATTCAAAGGAAGCGGAAATGAAGGAGATGCTGAACAACCTTGCTGACGGGGAGATTGAATTCTATCAATCTGTAAGGCACCTCATACAAATTAGATTGTATTGATTTTCCAACATTTGCAGGCGATGGAAGAGTGGGAGCGAATTATACCTATTATTCAACGTATACGGGTGGATGTTTAGTAGTACTGATCTATCATGTTTCTTCTGCTTTCGAATGGACTTCATTGGTCACATGCATTCAAGTTGATGCTTTCAAGGTAAAATTCAGATGATGAAGATTCCGAGTGGTCAAGGCCGACATACATACAGGCAGAGATATTTCTGTTTTCTCATTTCCTTTCTTGTGCGGGTTCTGCAACCTCTTAACTTTCTCTTCTGATTCCTGCACAGCAAGGGAAAGCTAAGGAACTTGTCAAAGGAAGCTATCGCCGCAGTTAAGTATCACGAGGCTCACGTTGATTATGCCCGTTTCAACAGCTCGGAGGAGATGGAGCTGGGCATCATCCGATGTTGCTGCAGTGGTATGTTGCCTGTCGGCGGGCACCCATGGGGGTGGATCCCGATTTACCTCGTCTTGAGGTCCAACAGGCGCCTCCTTATCATCACAGAGTTCCAATAGGATTGCAAACGAAACTTCGTCTGTAACATCGTTGGCTTAATTACTTGAAACGATAGTGCAGACCACCACCTTGTGGCTCGAGGGAACCCAGTTGAGACTCGATCATGCTCAGTTTGACTAAAAATGCGCGGAAATATCGACCAAGGGTCGTAGATGACATTGCTTCTTGGACACTTGTGTGAAGTAAAGGTCAACTGAATCCATGGGATGGTGTCCGCCTTACCTGACGTCCCTGTTGTAGTCTTCGACTTCTATCATGTTTTGCACAGAAAAAACAAATCGTTCAAGGGTAACTTGGTCTTTGTCTTTTATCACGACGATAACTTTCTCGATATTTCCCTGTGGGGATGCCGGCCGTCATATTACCGACGGTGTTTAGGTTGCAACCGGCCTACCAGGGCGAGCTCATCGGCGATGGCCTTGACTGCGCCGGAGATGTATTCATTAAGAGCAGGGTGACGCGACTGAAATACTGGCATGTCATACTTCTTTCTTCTCACAAACAGTTCTGGGGGGTAAATCTGGCGAGCGTAAAGGATAGCGTGGATGGCAACTTCGACTAGAGAAGGTTAAGAAACCAGCGTGAAGGTGGAGTGTTCTGCGCTCACTGAACTCGGCGAGCCCTTTGACTGCTTCTAGCTCATGATTTCAGTAGATCACATTCTTTTCGTGGTTGTAGAACGGATGCGTACGGTTAAAGCTGAGGCAGGGCTCCAGCATGCTCTTGGCACCAAACTGAAATGAGTTGACGTGTGTTTTGCCTGGACATATGCTCCACCTTCAAGTTCGACGCCTTGTCGTTCGTTTTTTTATTCTAACTTATCATTTTAGACTAGCCATGTCCATTCGCTATGCCTTCGTGACCTTGCTCACTTCCGATGCCTATCTCCCCGGCGTACTCACCGTCGCTGCCGCTTTAAAGGACGTACACCGTTCCCAGTCATCAGATCAAACAATCGAATATGAGACCGTGTGTCTGGTCACACCGGAGACCGTCGATGTGTCCTCCATCAGATGCATTAGGAAGGTTTTCAACGTGGTCATCGGTGTCGAAATAATTGTCCCACCCGATACCGAATCCTTGGCTCTGCTTGGTGCGTGTTCTTCAATTGTATTTCGTACATCACGAGGCCACACGTAGTAGGGGCGTCATCAAGCGCGGAACATCAATTCGGTCGCCCACGTGTGTTCGCTCGCTTCATCTCCACGTCTAGACCATGGGTCCACGCAGCGCTGTTTCCCGCTGCCCTATCACTCTTTTAATATTCCAATCACATCCTTTTCAATCTGACATCCCTCTTCTGGTCCTTTAGGACGTCCAGACCTAAACACGGCCCTGACCAAGTTGCACGTCTTGCGTCTCACGCGATACTGCAAGGTAATATTTCTAGATGCAGATGTCCTTCCCCTTCGTCCCATATCCCATCTCTTCCATCTCGATTATGATTTCTCTGCCGCTCCGGATGTCGGATGGCCAGATATATTCAACTCTGGCGTGATGGTCTTGTCTCCCGGCGAGGACAAGTTCAACCAGCTTCAGGCACTTCTCAACACCAAAGGCACCTGGGATGGCGCAGATCAGGGTCTTCTCAATGAGTGGAGAGGCAACAATTGGAATAGGCTCAGCTTCACGTACAACACCACACCAACAGCCATTTATACGTCAGTCATATCGACCCTCGCTGTTTTAATGGTCATCTGACTAGTTCGCACTAGCTACGCCCCGGCGTATCAGCGTTTTGGATCTCAAATATCAGTCATCCACTTCATTGGCCCTCACAAACCTTGGCATTCCATTCCTCACCGTGCCCCCAGCTCTTCTGCACAGTCCACTGACATGGTCGCGGACCCTTCCAGCGGAACCCCCACCACTCATTTGTGCGCATACGACTACGGTTCACTTGTCGACCGTTGGTATAGCGTGTACGATCGATATTATCGGTCGCAAACTTCAGAACCTGTTTTTCAGCCTACCAGACATACTTCTGTATGGAATGAAGAGGGCCTTCGTCATCCCGTTGGCGCAGGTGGAGTATTGGGACTAGAAGAATTACGTCGGATAGCACTTGAAGGTATGGGGGCGTCAGGAATATCAACGCCCCGGGCCCACGGTGAAGGGGAATATCGAACCATGCCACTGGAGGGCCGTTTTGATTTAATCCGCCCTCGAACACGTGCGGAAAGGATACAGGAACAGAAGTCAGAGGGCCCCATGGAGACATCCAGGTCTACCGCGGTACCAGCAGAACTCTCAACCACACCAGAGCCATCCACTCCCCTCGGACAAACTCTACCACTACCGTCGGGCTCTCCTGTCAGATGGACGACGCTACCTACTCCAGGGGTCAATGAGATTCCACCTGCTCCCCATGCACGACAGATATCTCTTCCTCCTACACCTCTTCGCCATGTCCCTACCCCGTACAAACCTCTGCGTATCACTCGAGAAGCAGGAGCCCAAACTGTCCTGATTCGACCATTACAACGAGAGCCAGGAAAGGCAGATTTGTCTCTAACGCTTCTGATGTCAAACTTTGCTGTCAAGACACCTCCCAATGTCGTTGCCCCTGCTCTAGCGGACACCTACTTTCCCAAATCATGGGACATCGACCGAAATTGGTCGTCGGCTTCACCTTCATCTCCTGAAACATCATTAACTACCATGGAGCTCAGTCCCTCCAAGCTGCAGCCGACTGCCGATGCGTTCTTCAGCCCGTCTCTTGCACCTGTCACCCCAAAGGTGATACGCAGCCTAGGGCAATATCATCACATCATTGGGGAGGAAAATAGTTCACCAACTCCGGATCTCACCAAAGTGAAGCGCGTCTTTCCCTGGGAAAGGCAACCGCGTCACATTCCAGGGCGGGTTTTTCCTGATGAAGGGTCACTTCTTCGCCGCCCTGCCTTTGCTACGCTAGAAAGAAGGAAGGCTATTTTCCATTCCCCGATGCCATCCCCTTTGGTTGGCTTTCCACCATCATTCCAACCACAGCATCCATCGGACGATTTATTCCCACAAAGACACGCTGGCAAGGTCGCGTGGTCTGTACCCTCTTCAAGTCCTCTGGGCCTTGAGAATGAGCAAGAAGAGCCTGAGACCGGCAGTCAAGACGGTGATATTGAGGATGAGGTGGAGTCCGAGGAAGAAGCAGTGATGAGGTTGCGGGGCTCTAGCAGCGGGATAGCGAAGCGTTCCCCCGAGTATCGCTCCATCGGCGTGCAAACGGACTCCAGGGAACCGCGTGAGGGTATCCAAGTCACGACACCCATACCCGTAACTGAAGTGGCAGAAAAGCACCGTGGACGTAACTCCACCCCCGTTGTTGCGATAACACGCATTTCACCCTCCTCTCCGTTATCTCCGCCCATACCCGATTCTCATCGTTCGCTATTTCTCTCTAACTTACGTGACCGCATAACATCAACCCCGCTGGCATCAGATGGGGTTGGCGACATAAGCCCGTCCACAGCATCCTCGCCTGGCGTTTCATCAGTGGCCCCTGTTGACCTCTCGCTCTCCCATGTCCGCAAGGGGTCCCGTGTGTGGGATCCAGCTCGCGGCATTGAAACCTTTAAGCGAGGATCCGAAGAGGTTCTTGCAAAGTTTGTGAAGATAGGTTCTTGGGAAGAATGTACGTGAACTGAACCGTCTCATATTACATGCACTCCTTGGATGTTTTATGATTGTTTTCTTGATCCCTTATCCGCATGCATACCCTTGATACTAACCTCACCGCCCTTTCGAAGAACATTTTCTATTTCACTCACTTTTTTGCGGTTTGTATCTGTCGCAAAGTGATAAAATTTGCATCAGCGGAATGCATTCATTGGACCTTTGTAACCTCCTTGGACAATACTTACCTGAGTGCATCTCTACACATATGAGCACAGGAGATCTGAAAGTTGAAACAACACAAGTAAGACAGATGAGCCTCCGTATCTTGACTGACATACCTAGTAGTGTCAGTGTCGAAAGGCAGCACTAGGATAATTCGAAATTCGACTCGGAAAGCAGCAGAATTGGCTTGTGGTTTCCTGGGCCCCATGGGCGCGTGCCGTAGCACAAGATAGTAACGGTTGCCCATGCCCGGCCGAGTCCCCACAGATGATTGACGGTCCTTATCTATATCGATTCTATCAGAAAGTCGGAAACTTGCACGACTTCGGACTCAACAACTTGCCATCGTTGAGGTACTAGCCTGATCGATTAGATCTTGTTTACCATGTTGGTCTCAGGTCTAATTTGTGGCCTTTCTGCTACACCCTACAGCTAAACGTACGCTTGGCAAGGTTCAGTCTCAGAGCGGAGTCCAGGCTACGAATCATCTGAAAGACTTTGGCTTGGCTATTCCAGGTCAGCTGTCCATGTCAACCCAGAATGGAACAACATGCAGTGCGCGCTAGCACTATATAATCGCGATGTTATGACATTGTTCTACAGCCTTGATCAAGTTGCGCCTCACTCATCATGGTGAGTGAAGGCACGCCCGCGTCACATCCTTTAACTTGGATCTAGTCATCTTTTTTCGGTCTCGCCGAGCAAGTCATCTCTGCAGCTACCGGCGGTGGATCTGAGTCCGAGCCCCAGGGTAAGTTCCGCTTGTAGTTGCCTCACCTGATCGATGGTGATGTACGACGTACGACGATCAGACGAGGTTCGCAAGACTGGTGGGCACGAATACAATACTCCTCACCACAGGCAGCAACCACAGGGCGGTTGTGAGTACTGCGTTTCACACTGATACTCACGGCCCATGACAACGATCGATATCCGTAGTCAACGCAGAGGAGGTAGTGTCCCACGCAGATGAAGACGATGAAGAAAACAAGGGATATATTAGAAATGCCATCAAACATGTTCACGAAAATCCTGTACGGACGATTCCTCGTCTGATGTGAGGCTAATCTCAATCCACCGTTTTGCAGAAACAACATCACGAGCAAGTGGAGGAAAATGACTTGTCCAAGTATGGTCCCTTGATCCTCAGCGTACTGCAACCACACGTATTTCCATGACTATGGCTAATTGGCTGGACAGGCTCTTTCTTCCGTCTCTTCGAAATCCGGAGTTGGCATAGGGAGCCTCCTATCGGGCAGCCTAGGTGAAGGTGGAGGAAACCAGCTCATGGGTGTCGTCATGAAAGAAGCAGGTAAGGCCTTTGTTGGCGGAGGTAGTGAAGAGAAGCAAAGCGTGATGAACGGCGCTGCGATGACCCTCACAAAGCTTGTGGCACAAAAGCAGCTTTCGGCTTTTACTGGGGGATCTAACAGCGGGGGACTTGGTATGCTTGAAGTCGGAAAAACGGTAAGCGTCACTATCACTTTTTTGTGTCTCTCGTCCCGACGGATTGTTCTAGTTGCTCAAGAGCC
>QFEQ01000952.1:64487-81208 GCA_003316335.1 Hemileccinum impolitum | reverse complement strand
AGGGTAGGTAAAGATAAGAGGATGAAGAATGTTCTGGAACAAAAGAAGAATGACAGAAATGAACATGCGAAGAGATAAGGGAACACGAGGTATGACATCATCAATGACATCATAAGTCTGGCCTCGAGTCACGTGAAGGTTCCTGTGGTCACATGCACTAGGTCATGTGACTTTGGAAAGAGAAATTGACTAAGTAAACGGTGCTCAGTGATGCAAGCATATGAGCGAAGAGTAAAGTGAAAAATAGGGCGTACGTGTGCCCGAACTATAACACCCTAAGGTACTCAGTCATCGTATATAAACCCTTCCTGTAATTCCTTCGTACCTTAGTCCTATTCACTTCGTTCCACCCACCTCTCCAGGTGCCTGTAACTCAGTGGTACCACTCTTCTTCTTCTTGCCAGCCTAGCCCTCTGCAAAGGGGCCACTGAATGCTATATCATCTCGTCTCCATCGCCATTCCTGTATTCAATCTCGTCATCGTCATCCTCGTTGAACTTGTCACAGTTGCAGCCCACAACAAGCAAGAGGGAGTGTTGAATGGCGAATATGCCAGTCTAGCCCCATCCTTACTTAAATTAGCATAGCTTATCCTACATTACCATATTAGGATTATTTGTAAGGTATATAACATTTGAACTCAGTGTCTGAGTTCTAATAGACTCTTAACTTCATACATCTATCATCACTAACAGCCAGCACCCATCAACCTCAAACCACCCTCTCCAAAGTAAGTGGTTACACTGCCTCTGTAGTGTAGTGTTTTCAACACTGAGCTCCTTCACCCAATGGCACTTCTCACTTACCATGACTCATTTCATATTCGCACTCAGCTGACTGGCCCTCAACTAGTCACCTGTAGTATATAAGAGGTGTAACCCTCTCACTTCTACCTTAGCTTAGTTCTTGTCTTTTCTTGTCCTGCAATCTATCCTGTTTGTGGCCTCACTTCATGTGATCCCCACACCAGTCTTCACCCTACCTTGAGTGGGCGCTCTTGACCATCCTCATCCTTGTTGTCCACCCCTGACCTTTGTCGACCAGACCTCCACTCATTGAAACTATATTGCTCAACAGTTGGTTCTATGAGGAAAGCGGTGATGAGTAGGCGATGGTTGATGATGTTGGCAAGTATGTTGATAACGATAACAAGACGTGCAAGTGGAAGATAAATGGTGGTGAGATGATGCATCAACAAGCCCCTTTACAGAGAGCGAGGCTGGCAGAGGAGAGAGGAGCAGTACTCAAGAGCAAAGGGCCCCTACTGGAGGAGGAAATGCAAATGAATTGGACTAAAGTATGAGGGAATTACAGAGGGTTTATATAGTATGGACGAGTACTTTAGGGCAGGGTTCTGAGTATGAAATAGTTAAGGGCAAGCATGAGAGAAAGAATGTTCTGGAAGGATGAAGAAGAAATAGTGATAACTGTGAGAGAAAGATAAGGATCATGAGGCATGACATCCTCAATGATGTCATAGGTCTAGCCTCATGATCATGTGCCAGTTCCCACAGTCACATGCACTTGGTCACGTGACTTTGGAAAGAAAGAAATACTAAGATAAAACGGTGCTCAGGGATGCATAGCATATAAGCGAAGATAAGAAAAATAAAATAGAGAGCATACAAGGAACCAAACTATAACACTCATTGGCAATGCCAATATGAGTATCCTTGTTCCTCGTTGCACCTGATTAAACTACACAGTGCTCCTAAGGACTACATTAGTCCCACCAAGGACAAAGTGTAACACCACTGCCTAGCAGAGTATCTTCACCTCAGTCAAACATATGTAGATGTTACAGGACATGGCTCATTCTATGCTTTCTCTATCAGTTCTCCAGACTAACATTGGTTTACTCTTACAATTACAAATGATTTACCTTAGCAACTATGGTAACATGCTTGACCCTTACCATTAGTCTTACCCTTGTTACCAATTAGATCTTCCCATGGTTATCTCTATTAATCTGAGATATGTAGATCCCATCTGGATCTCTGCCACAATCCAATCTACAATTAGGTTTGGATGCAGCCTTCTCTTACATTGCTTCCTTTACACACTACATCCTCACTCTTGTTCATATCCACTCACCTTGCTATAGCCATGCTCTAGTCATCTCTGTCACCTCCCTTCATATGCATGGACTACCATCTTTAGGTATACCCTTAGACCTAGCTTAGTCATAGCTACCCCTGTCTCTATGTATTCTGCTATACAGTATAAGCTCAAGGTCTATGATGAGGATCACTATCCTTTCATTGTGGTCCTTGGGGGATCATCCTTCGTTCTCATAGGCCTAAGTTTCAAGATACAAGGATATCCCAAATGTGAAGGGACAAAGGAATAAGGCTCAAGGAGGAACACTTACTTGAGGCTAATGATCTAAGGTTGGACCAAGAGTCTTGCACTGAGGATCAGAGCAGTGATGGAATGAATCAAGAGTGAACTCATTAGAGATAAGATGATGCTAAAGATTGATCTTATATAGGGGTACATGATATTTACATCTATGTACTGATTCGTATACAAGAACAAATGTTCTATCATATTCTGTACCATTCTAACCAATAGAAGAATGAAGAAAGAGAATGGTATGACTCTCTAGATCATCTGATCTAGGATAGTGTGATATTGCACCATATGTTATCTAATCATGGATCAGATGATCTCATCACATGACAATCATGGATGGTGTAACATGTAGCTTAGTCACTTTGTGATTTTATCTAATACTGGTCACATGAATGAGCATGACTCATTCACTAGAATAAGTTATCCTAGTACCATTAGGCATGACTCATCATTAGGATAAGCATGACTCATTTGGTAGTTAGCATGACTCATCCATTAGGATAAGGAGTGACTCATCACAACACCAAATCTCAACACTAAGCCAGCCTACATACAATAACTCCTGACTCTCTCATCTTGTCAGATCACCCCATTGCCAAGTCCCTTGGGCATTGACACCACCCTCCTCTCTACCTTCATTGCAACCTTGGTATAGGCATTGGGCAGCTCTAGATGAGTTGTCCATGTTCTCATCATCATCCTCATTCCTCATTGATACCTATAACAATAGATAATATTTGTCCCAACATGGCTTCACACCTCAGTCACTGACTATATTCAGTACTGAGGTGAGATCCATCTGTCACTACTTTACATCTTGCACTCATACTGTAAGCTACAGTGTATTTCTACAATATTATGCCATCATAATGCTATGCACTTGCCAAAACTTTGTTCAATTGACACACTTTGTGTTTTGCTACCAGTAAAGCCTGATATATGACCACCATAGATGTGCTCAATACATCAATCAGGTTATCACACTAGTAAGTACTCTTCCAGGGTTATCTAACTACTCTATGTGCTATGTCATAAAGTCTGCCTTCCGGGAATACCTGGACTACAGGCAGCCCTCCATGCAGCAAGGATCAGATCAATGACATCCTCAACACCTTGGCTCTTCTTGATGCTCGTAAAAACCGTCGGACCATCTCCACGCATGATTCTTGCATCACGTTGCATGACTTCCAAGGAAGCATTTACATGCGCTGCGATATCGATCTTTGTGGATGATTTGAGCACGTGGCGTGCATGTGGGGAGTAAGAAGACGGATAGCCCTACCTTGTTGATCACCAAAAGATCAGATTGCGAGATACCCGGTCCCCCCTTGCGGGGAATCTTGTCTCCGCCCTGCAATTTGGTCAAATGATCCATAGATGTCGCCCAGAAAAGCATACATACTGCAACATCGATCACGTAGATGATATAATCCGCCAATTCTCGCGAATAATTTGCAGCAAGGTTGTCCCCACCACTCTCTACAAAAAGAAGCTGGCAGCCAAATTTGGCCTGCAAAGTCTCAAGTGCCCCGAGGTTGGCGCTGATGTCCTCGCGTATCGCAGCATGAGGGCACCCGCCCGTTTCGATTGCAAGTATACGCGAGGGTGGAAGTGCCTCATTTTTTATTAGGAACTCTTGATCTTCTCGAGTAAAAATATCGTTCGTCACGGTGGCTATGGGTAAATGTTGAAGACGAGAGACGGAGGTCTGGGCGCCAAGGTTCTCTCACCGATATTGTATTCACCACGAAGGCGCTTGCATAAAGCAAGGGTGAGTGCCGTTTTGCCGGACCCTACTGGTCTAGAAGGCCAAAAAGCGTGAGGCTGAGACCCTCGACACATGATCATCAACCGCTTACCCACCGATTCCGACCGTGAAACCCCGCTCCTGGAAGTTTCGGGAAGTGTAGTCGGGAAGATCTCGTTCGGCAAACTTGCCTGGGCGGTCATGGAGTGGATGAAACAAGAAGTAATAAGAATCAATACATACCTGGGTGATCGAGGTGCTCGTGTGCATGTCCGTGCTCACCACCGCCGTGGTCGTGACTATGAACCACTCCGCCATGATCATGTGCGTGAGTCGGATTAGCTGCGCCCGAGCTGAGACTGTTGACGAACTGTACGCTCATTCTTGATAATCGGTGGGGAGACCAAGAGAGTTCCAGATGGTCCGTTGCGCCGGCATTTGCCGGAATCCGTAGTACGTGATTGCAACGTCCGGAGCAGCAGTACAGGTGGATGAAGCGTGCGTCGGTTGCGCTGGTCGAATACCCCAGTTCAGAAGAAGAGACACCAATGAATGAGCAGCCAAAGCAGAAGATGAGGTCCAAAGGTCTGCTGGGTGTCTTGCCCGAGACTGACCAAATTGACACAGGAAGCTGCCACCATTGCCTTCGTCGTTGACCGTGCCGACGCCAATAGACAACCCAACGCTGCACCAAGGTCGTGTACGGACGATTCCTCATGTAGAAGGACAGTATGCGACGCACATCTACGTGCCACTCGCCCTCCACCACAGGGACTCGCTGTATAAGTTGGTCGAGGACGCGCTGACCTTCGCCAAGGTTCACGTGCCGTTTCTCCGTGCCATTGGGAAACCGGAACATGACGGTGTCAAGGCCGCTCCACTGGAGCTGCATATCTCCCTGTCGCGTCCCTTATTCCTGCGGGCGCATCAACGCGAGGAGTTGCAACGGGCTATTAAACAGGTGGCTTCTTCGATAGCTCCGTGCGTTCATCTCCAGCTTTGAATGTGCGTGGAACGGTGATCTCGGCTGCCAACAGTTTCGATGCATCATTTACCACCTTTTCGGAATTGACGAACGATGAAAGAACCAGGACTTTTTTGGCCCTAGAAGTCGGCGCGGGCTATGGAGAGGTGACTGAATTATCAACAGGCACTCGATATGACCAACAGTTCCTGACGATCTACTTCAGTTACACCGCTGTCTGGACCTTCTTGGACCAATCCTCCGTTTATTGCGACAGAAAGAGTTCTACGTTAATGCAAAATTTCACTCATCGATCGCATGGGCTTTGTTGGATGAGATATCTTCACCACCCGATCTAGCTTCGGTCGGCGAGCTGGACGAAATCGCATCACCGGAATGTACTGCTCCAGGTGACCAGCATGTGCGAGCAGCATCTCCGGGAGCAGTGCAACAACTACCTGATAACTTTCATCGCATACCTCATTTTCCACATTCGCTCGTGCCTTCACTCAACAAAGCATACGCCGCCAAGCTCTCGCAAGCACGGACGGGTGGTTTCGTTGTCGATAGGATATCAACGAAGATCGGGAAGGATATCTTTACATGGCCACTGAATGGTATCAAGTAATTGGCGATTTGTCCCTATCGTATAGGGCACAGAGTGGGACATAGCGGACCAAGATTACTCTAGTGCAATATGCAGCTACCTGAACGTCAATTATAGGGCAAACTTACGGCATTGCAGCGGGCTTGACAACCAGCGCAACGTTCCTTCCACTCCCAGTAGATTGATCGAATAAATTAACTATCTCCACCTCCACCTCTTGGCCGCAGTCATTCATATCAGCTAATTCCTGCCGTATCCAATCGCGACGGTCAAGAAGAATCAGGGTTTCGATCAAGGGCCCTAATATGCAGCGGAGCGCCTGCAAAAGGAACAGCGCACTCTCCATTCTCTGCCGGCCCTCCTCGTGTATGAACCAGTCGGGAAGAGACTTGCTAATTGCCACAAGGTCGATACCAAGCTTGTCCGTGGCGCATTCCAAGAATGTAGGCCAATCTTGATATGACTTGTCGTTGAGCTTTCCCAGTCTACGATTTTCAAACGTTTCTCCAAGACCGGGCTGGATGAGTCGTTCTGAGAGCGTCGCGTAGTCTGAGATTACGCTCGATTGCACGGCTACCGCTTGTAGAACGGGCTGTATGAGAGCTCGATAGACGACCTTACGCAAGGCTAGCTCGGCTTTTCGTACTGTGTCTTCACTCTTCAACCATTGAGAGGGCACTTGGGCGGCCAGATGAACAGCCGCGATCGACAACTTTGGGATTGGATCCATGTCCCGAAGAGGTTTGGACAAGGGAAAATCTGCAGTCTTGGCGTTCATACTCGGCACGAAAAGCCGCATAATATACTAAGCATACCAGAAGGAGACATTAAATTGTAGCAACATCCCACGACGACGAGGGAGTGGGATGTCCACGCATGTTCAATATCCTTGGCTTGTGAATCTCGAGCCCGGTTCGAGAGAAAGGTACGTAGTACATCGACGGTCAGGGAGCCACAAGCATGAAGAGCGACCAACATGACAGGCACGGACTCCGGACGTGTTGGCGAATGAGTGTTAAGATCGTCGCGCCTTTGAATCCCTGAAGGATTGATGAGCCATGCAGCTATGGATTGTTCCAGTGTCCGAGGGCTAGCGTGAAGGGTTCGATGGGTAATTGACCCTGTCCGGGTTTCGTTTGAGGTCAATGAATGTGAGTCTTGGAGGTGAAAATGCCCTGCACATTCTTGTTCTGTCGACCTGGCCCTGGGACGGCTTGATACATCCCCGGTGGGTGTCCTAACACCTTTTGTGCGGTGTTCTCTCTTTAATTTACGTGCCGCTTCCTTGGTCATCCACCGGTTGGCCCCCAACGTCTGGTTCTCGTTACTGTCCAAAGCAAGAACGTGAAAGTCCAATTCTTGAAGTGCTCTAGACAGATGTCCCTAACGACCCGAGCTCGATCAACGATCACACCATCTAGGCCATGGTAGAACAACTCACTTGGCCAGACCCAACGTCCACAGCGTGCCAAACGGCTCGCGGGCTCTCAGAGTGAACCATGCGGCGAATGTATGAGGACATGCGATCAACCTCATGCTCTTTTTTGGGCGAGATACGATACGAGCGATCGCCTGCAGTGCACGTTTCGTATACTAGTAGTACGAAGAAAACATCGCTCTTGAGTTTCTGTGGCGTTTGGGAAGCGACACACCTAATGGGGTACGCTGAACCTGCAGACTACGCACGGTATCTACTAAGGAGCACAGTTTCGGAGGAAGCTAGCAGGTCGGGTTCAGGAAATAGAGTGCCGCCGATGGAGTCTTAGCGTCACTCACGTCAACATTACTAGCAGTCCCACCGGCACCGTCGCCACAGGGACGCATGAAATAGTGCATAAGCTGCAACCAGGCTGGTGCACGCTCTGGGTGGACAAGTGGATAGTCCAATGCCCAATGCCACCAGGATGACCACTGAGAAGGCAGCTCTTGGCCATGGAGCGTCACATCGTTTGGATGTATCGAAAGCAAGGAAGCGACGAGCGGTGAAGATATTTTATCGACGATGGTGGTGGTGGTGGTACTATCGGCATCGTCTGGACACATTGAGGCTGGTATCAGTGACCCTGTGGATGCGGCAGATCTCAAGGTCAAGGCCAACGCCGTCGCCGCTCTAGATCTCCCGAGATAGGCGGCCAACAGGGCCCGTTGAACACCGCCCGCTCACAGCGGTGTTTATAGGAACCTGCAACTTGAAGAGCAGCTTCCGCCAGTGAATCTCGCATCATGTCGCTCACAGCGACCTCTGGATAGGTGCACTCGTTCTTGGCGCTGCCCTCGCCTTCGCTGCGTGCTATGTCCTCGCAGACCTCACCGCGCTGCTCTGGAGGCAGTACTTCTCGCCTCTGCGGCCCCTCAAGGCCTCACGGCCCACCCACCTCATCGTTCCTCTGCGTGAGATGTACAACCAAGAGAACATCGGTCTCCTCTACGACTGGGAAACTACCTATGGAACCACACACGCATACAAGGGCTTCTTTGGATGGTCTCGTTTATTGATGACAGACTTGACTGCACTCGCTCACATCCTTCCTCATTCTGATACCTATCAGAAACCAGATTTCGTCCGCGATCATCTCGGGGCGGTGGGCGCGGGTGACGAGGGTCTTCTCACCACAGAAAATGATGTACACACCAGACAGGTGAGATCCCCTTCCCAATTGCCCAAATATCTGTATTCGAACTGCTCCGCCATAGCGCAGGATATTGGTGAGTAGCGGCACTCATCTTTCTCATTCATCGCTCTCATAAATGTGTCGCCATTTTCAGAGTCCTGCGTTCACAGTAGCACACGTCAAGAAACTAAACCCGATATTCAGGAATAAAGCCTCCGAGGTTGGTTTCTCCCTTCTTAGCTATTGATATTGTGAGCAATGACTATCTCTTTGCAAGCTGCGCGATGTTTTGTTTCTCTTCTCAAAGGACTGTCCAGGGCCAATAGACGTCTTGATGTGGCTTCCAAGAGCCACCCTAGATGTCATTGGGATCGCAGGTGTGTAGATTTGTCGACCTTAAAGTTTGAGCGTTCATCGACGCATAATTGAGGTTTTGGATAGTCATTTTAACGCCCTCTCGGGCCATAATGACGAGCTTGCCAATGCTTATCAGTTGATATTCACTACAGCAAAAAAAAACCTTCAATTTCGCAATATCCTCGAACCATGGACCCCGTTATTGCGAAAATTCGTGCGTCATATCGGACCATCTGTCATTTAAGCTTGTCATGACCCACAGCGCTCTCACTCCGAGGTGTTGGAGAAAGCGCGTAATCACTTAATCCGCACTGGTCTCCAGTTAATTGATGAACGCAGGTCAAAGATCGATGTTGAACCTCGACTTGGTTGGCAGACATATCGGATTATCTATCCTACACAGAACCATATTTGCTCGGTGTCCTTGGTAGGCAACACAGGTTTCGAGCGAGCGGATTGCGCTGAGCCCTGTCGGCAGTTCAATCGAATACGGCCTCCTTTGCCTCTCAACTGATGTCCACTTCCGAGGGTTTATGTCGGATATCTACTTTCCTGCTATGAAACCTTGTCCTCCGCGCTTACTTGGTGTCTGTGCTGGCAAGTGCGCCGCAAGTCATAATCGTCTGCGAGAGGCGATGCATACCATAGATCCGAGTTCTCCGACATTAGACGAAGATGTTTCAAAACTGGAATTTCTTGACTGGGTCGTTCGTGAGACACTCAGATTCCACGCCCCGTGACTTGGGCCATGCGAGTGGCTTCGGAGGACGACGAGATCCCCGTTCAGCAGCCATTCCGGGATAAGTATGGTCAGCTCAATACGACGATAAAAGTTGCCAAATACAACAACATCACAATACCTATTCAAGCGATTAATAAAAGCTGCTCCATATGGGGTCAGGACGCACACCTCAGGTACGTGATTACCCTGGGTTGTTGGCCCTGAGGTGGGCCACATCTCATCAGTGGCACGTTCGCAGACCTTAACGGTGGGGGAATCCGCTGGTGAGTAGCAAGGCAATGCGAGGCGTGTATTCCAACACACTGACTTTTTTGAGCGGAAACCGCGGGTGTATAGGTTACAGGTTCGCACTGGCTGAGTGAGTAATTGAATACTATTTTGTCTGAACATCCTTATCCTGTATTGCCGCGTCATCCGGGGATCGCAGACGCTTCATAGTTTTTTTTCCATGCGAATCCTAAGGCACGAGGCATGTTTCGCTTTCTTTAGAGTTTCGCCGCACTCTTGCAGCGAATGATCAGATTCGATTGCACAGCCTTGTGTTGCTCTAGAAAATTCTCCTTGAAATAAATCACCTACGAGACAAGGAAGAATATGTGCATGCTGATACCTTTGATTTTCAGGATCAAAATGTTCCTTTTCACACTCATTCGTGATCTTGAATTCACAGTGGACCCTTCGGTAATTACTTTCAAGTAAGCATGTTTGTCTGGAATTTCCCGAACCCTTTTAATTATCCGTGGATGTTCGTTGGCTTGGCTCTCTGGCCTGTGTTTCATCATAAACGTACCCACCTTCTCTCCTTTAACGTGGCCCGGTCCTAATTGGCGCATAAATGAGCTGATCACACGGTCCATTACAGCGTCGTTGCTCGTCCTGTGGTAAAGTCTCATACGATCTCTGGTAACATGATGCCCCTTTCCATCCGTCCGGTCCCTTCCCAACGACGCGTCCTCACACATGAGCGACCCAGCTGAAACGTAACGTCATGTCCTCCTTCCTTCTACCTCAGTATGGTCTTCTATATCTCGTTATTTCGTCAAGGGGCCGTAACCCTCTTGAGTGTCTGGAGAGGAGCGTGTCCGCGGGAATGGCGAGGCGGACCGCGTAGTCGCTAGTTCAGATATGTGGGAAGATATCTTTAACCCCAACTTGATCTTTCGGCGGCGCGCCCACGAAATGGGGACCCACAAGAACAGGACAATTTTCAGCGCAAGCGCTCCTCCGTCGCTCGGTTTGCAGTAGAGTTTGCCCCTATAAAGCTTGTGTGGCAGGTTAGCGAGAGATCGTGGATCATATCGATCTGCGAGACCGTATTACCTACAGCTCACGTAGCAATTATGGACTGGCAGTGCCTCCGTGACTCAAGAATGTACGTATACACTAAAAAGTGTGTAATATCTCATAATGATGATCGCGCTCTTTTTCCACCGGGTTTTTCCCGCCCCCCAGGAAAGAGGGGGAAACTTTGTACCTAACCTTGACTCAGAGTTCCGACGTTCCCACTCGGCCGGTGTGGTGGATAATACCCGGTATGTAAGTTGCGCCCAGCCCGACAACGAACAAGCAAAGGAGTGGCTGATCATGCGGGAGAAACGCGGTAAGACGGTACCCCGGTCGTCATCGCAACCATAGTACTTGTCCACCCCGGTGGCCGCAAGAGAGATTACGGGCGGCATAGAGTACGAAGATCTAATTCACTGGGAGTCTGGGACTTACACGGTACATATTTGCCTCCCAAGCCTACATTTTCCTACTCTTTGTGTTTCAGATCCTGTCACAAAACATGCGCTAACCCGTTATGTTCGGGGCCTCCCATAGTGCACAAAATTCGCCACGGGGTGAGAAAACGAAAACACGGTGGATGCGCCACTTGACGCCTCATTATATGACTCCCCTCAACTTCGGCCCATCTCCACCTTAACCTCTTGCACGTTCGGTCTCTCCATTTGATTTATTTCTGTTCCAGATTGGGGTATCTCCCATACGACGCTTCTAGGGGCGGCGTCCTGCCATATGTGGTGTAGCTCAGGTCGGCTGGGGGATGGACTCATACCGGTGTTGGCGCATCTGAATTCCCCCGCCCATGTATGTTTCCCCTTTCTAACGATTGTTTCTACATCCCCTTTCTTCCATTCCGTCTGAGGAAGCGAGCGAGAACGCATCACAGGAAGGTACCCGCACAGGAATATTACGCCAATACATGAAACACGCTCTGAAAATCATACCGTACTGGTAGTTAACGCTAACCTTGCGCTTACCTGGAGTACTACTAGCAGTAGTAAGCAGAAGTCGTAAACCACAGCCATATCACTGCCCGCCAGATTTGTCATATGACTATCGTAAAACATATCGATGATGATACTGTAATTCCAGATGCGGCTTTGCTTCCTGGACTCCTCCGCTAATAACCGGTGGTCGAGGCAAAAGCAAATCGCAATAGGGTCGCACGGCATCCGAGAAATCGGCATGAGCTTGGCCCTCACTTCGCTAAGCAAAGACCAGACAAAACAAGACACAACCCCGCGTAAAGTATGACTTGATAATCAAACCAAGTATCAAACCTATATCAGGCACGACTCGAACCAAGAAGGAGCATGAATATAAAAATAAAAATAATACAATACAAGGGGTCGTTTCCAAATCTTGTTTTAACTTAATTTTCTTGTTTCAGACCTCCGTCGTCGTCCTCCAACAGGCTTGGGGCCGGTCACCGTATCATCTCGGTAATCGCGTGTGACGTGGCGGTGGGTCCGTGTCATCGGGCTCGGGAGACCCAAGCAACAACGACAAACATCCGATCATCAAGCTTATTCAAACTTGAGAGACTCCATTGAATCGCTGATGGTAGCGTAGCAGGTGGTAGCCGTTGGTGTGCGATGGTACGGACTCCCCAACGGTAATGGCTTCGGGTAAGAATACGTGTTACAGATAGACTCTGTATCCATCTGGTAGTGGTGGAGAGGCGTCCAACGACATAGATCTCCGAGGTGTAGCGACTATTCGGAAAAAAAAAAGCGCGCATTCATATTCTGAGATCTCTCACCCTTCGATCCTAGCGAACCCCTAAAAATTTCCGCTTGGTCGCTTCATTAATCTTCTCGTGCCCCCTTTCCTCCTTGCGCTGTTTTCTGGCCATCAGACCGGACGGCTCATCGATCGGAATGGAGCGGGGGAAGGGAGAGGGTGCATCCTATACAGTATTGCCAGCGAAACAAGTTTCAAACGCGGAGTATATGGATAACAACCCGCCCGTCTTTCCCCGAAGAAACAAAAGGCAATCAATCCCGCATCAGCGCGGTGGGGGCGAGGGCGTTTTGCGACTCGTTGCTACACAGTTTTGGGCCACATGCCAAGTCGATTGTCGTCGCGCCGACATGTGGGTTTCGAAAGCGTAGTTTAAATTGGTATTTTTGGGGAAAGGGTCGGGGGACGGGTGTTGGCCTAGGCCCGGGTCGACGCCATGCCATCGTTCGTCCGACTCCGAGCTCCGAGCCACGTCAGTTGTGCGGTTATGCAGTATTGCTGTGTAGACCAGACGGGGCTAGGGGGAAAATGGTCTTTGAAAAAAAGAAAGAAAGCAAGAAAGGCCCCACCCTTCTCTCCGACACTCCGCACCCACGCTTTTCTCCGAAAGAGAAGCAGAATGGAAGTTTTTTTTTTTTTCCAAAACATGCTGGCTTGAAACACACTTGCAAGGCATGATCTGAATTGGAAAGCTCGGAGAGGTTGAAGAAGACACTGCCATCAAAAAAAGAAGCGTCCATTGACGCGATGACCCATTGGGACAGACGGTCCAGCCGATGTCCCATCGTCATCATATCGATGATATCGCGATCAGTGGCGAGGGCGCTCGTTAACCCACTTTGAACCTACGGAAAAAAAAAAGGGAAGAGAAACAATGGGCTGAGTTAGTAACGTCGCCACCGGCTCATCAAACTTCATAAATTAGCATAGCTCAAAATGGTATTTCTGGTATCAAATGTTTCGATTCGTACAGAGCTTGTGACAAGAATATTATAAATTAATTCCCCCTTCTGGGAAAAAAAGCAAGGAAGGGCAGAGGCAATGGCTGATACCCAACCAGATCGGGTGCAGATGGCGGCAGCGATAGATTAAGATCGGATTCGCCGCTGCTGCATGTGGCCAAGAGAAACCCGAGGAGTCTCTACCCGCGCAGCCTGGAAGATATGGAAAAATAATAATAATAATCCTTTTTCTGCAGGGGTGCCGTATAGCGGTTGCAAGAAGGCGGGAAGCGACTAGATGGTTTAGCTAAGTCAGTATAATACTACTAAAAATACTGTTACACGAAGTTGTGTTTTCAGCATCAAACGTATCAGATTCCCCTCTCCATCCGATTCGGGCCATCGTGTGTCGAATTAATGTGGCCCAGAATAGGCGGATCCAGGATTGGACGACGGATGCGGCTGGCTTTCGCCATAGTAGCTGTGCGTGTTGTGGTCCGTGGGATGGGCCGGTAACCTTTCTGATCCCTGTGTGGGGCTTGGAAGGAAACTGGGTGACAACGAGGATTGGTGATGGTGCTGTGACGAATACAGCGATTGCCCATGGTGATGATGACCGCCCAGGTTGTGCGACCCATATGGACTTGCGGAAAGGGACGGAGGAGCGGACATCGGAACACCGGACGGTATGTAGTGCCCAGCCTGGCTACCGTTCCCAGAGTGGTGTCCTTGTCCTGGGGCATACGTCATAGAATGTCTCGATTGGGCAAGGTCAAGGCCACTTGATCCTCCATGATATGGGAGTGATGACCGCTGTGGCAATCCGACAAGATGCCGATTCGACCCCACATAATCAGTCGGCGGTGAGGGTGCATGATTCTGACTGGACGAATGAAGCGACTGCAGCGACATGGGGTGATACAACTGCAACGACTCTTGCGGTATCGAGGGCCGACGAGACACTGGATCCAGCATTGTGGTAACGGCAGGGACAGTCCGCGTTGCTGGGGGATACGGCGCCGAGGTGGTAGGCCCTGACGCTGCCCTATGGGCGGGTGCCAAGATCCTGCGGCGTGCCTGACGGGGTCCCGTGAGTACCAAGTGGCACAGGAGTGAGGGGGTGGCTTACATTGATCATCCAATTAGAGACCTGGCTCATGCTCAAACCAGTGGCATGGCACAATTGTTTTTTCTCTTCTTCGCTGGGGTATGGATGATCCGAATGACGATGCAGCCAAGCTTTGAGATAGTCGGTTGTTTCCTTGGGGAGCTTCCCGCGTTTCTTAGTAGGGCGATCGACGAGCGTCGAAGTGGGAATCGGCTGCTGGGAACGAGACAGAGGGGACGATGGCGGAGGGATGGCAGAAGGCGGGGGCGGCTGAGGCGGGGAGAGGGGAGTCGATGTCGAGCTATAGGAGGGGTTGCTGGGAGGCATGGCGAATTCCTGATTAGGGAATGACCATTCTTCGGACTTTTGAGTGCCAGGTGGATACGGTCTTCGATCTTGCTGACCCGAGATGCGGTTCGGGTTCGTAAACATTTGCTGTTGACCGATGGGTGCGCTGAAGGAAGAGTGGCGCAAGCCATCTTCGTACTTGAGCGGGACGGTGAGGGAAGGGTGGTTCGGTGTTGAGCTGGGGCGGGCGATCGCGGAAGGCGAGCTGGACCAGTCGTCGGACTCGACGTACTGTGCGTGCTGGCGCAAATCAGGGGAGAGGGAAGAGGGGAAAGAAGACATCTGAGATGTGGAAGCGGGTGCACTCGGAAGCGAAGACGGTGAATATGGCGAAGATGATTCTGAATAGTTATTATAATTAAGACGGGGTTTCTCTGCACACTGCTCTTGGGTATCGACGGGGGACGGGAAATGGTATGTTGGGGAATTAGATAGGTTAGCGGACGCGTGGGATCTGCGCGTGGCGGGCTGGGGATACGGGGAGGACCTATAGCGGGTATTGGATGCAGAATCGGAGGCGATGCTGGGGAGAGATGCGCGACGGATGTCGTTGCGGAAAGGATCCTCAAAGGTGCTAAAGATGGAGGGGAGCTGGACCTTTGGGGTGTTATCGAGGGGGGAATCGGTGAGCTGCTTTTCGTCAAAGTTCCACCTGTGGGCGTCGTCAGCAGGCTTGTTGTCTGGCTGGGGTGAGACGGATGGGGAGTGCTTTCTCTCTTGGAGGGAGGGGATGCTGTTTGTGTCTGTGTCGGGAGCGGAGGCGGTGGAAGCGGACATTCGTCGTTGGGAGAGGCCAAGGCCGGGCTCGGGACTGCAATGAGACAGTTACCAAATAGGAAGCACGAAAAAAAAGGGTGGGTTGGAGACCCACCAGATAGCCGGTGAGCTGTGGTTTGACAGGTCGTCGACGAAAGGGATGTCGTTTTTTTGGCCTGCGCTGGAGGGGAGGAGAAATGAATGAGCGAGGTAGAGAGGAGGGAGGAAGAGAAGAGAGGGTGTGATGGGGAAAGGGAGGGTGACAGGTCGATCTTGATAGATCATGACATATGACAAGCGCTTACGAAGCCGGTGGCCGGGACAGGAGGAGGAGGAGGAGGGACGTACAGGGAGAGGTGTAGGTGAGCGATGTTGTAAGAAGAGACGGGGAGGAGGGGCGAGTTCTGCTCGATCATGAGCGCAGGCAGGGGAGGAGGCGGTGAGGTGGGGAGAGGGGTGGAGGGAGTGGGCTTTAAAAGGAGGAGGGATCGGAAGAGGAGGAGGAGGCGAAGGGGAAGCAAGTGTCATGTTTGGATCGTTTGGGTTCGTATGAAATACGATCGCTGTGCAAGGCACTTCAAGAAAGTAAATTAGCCCTGGGAAGTTTAACGTTTGCCGGCAAACGCTCCGTCGCTTTTTCATCTCACCATGTGCGAGACAATCCCGCGAGACCTTCTCGGTAGCGAACAACGTCCGTCTGTCCTTCTCTGCCATCCGTAGTACAGTAGACCCAACGCAGAAGCGACCCCCGTGTCATATCCATCACGCCGAAGCGCAAACCAGCCCTATCCAGGCTCGGTCCCGCCCCGTCCCACGCCGGCCTTGACCATCGCAACCGCGTCTCGTAACGACATCGGCCCCACAAATAGTTATATGAACACAAGTCCTCGCCAGACGCCTCGAGGACACCGTTTCAGATGCGTCTCTTTTCAATTTTGCGCGGTCCAGGCACCATGATGCACGCGCGCGGAGATCCAACACGTCGCCTCGGCCGCTTCATTTGGGCTCGGGATCCCACACAGCCCCACCGCACGCCCTCCATCAAATGAGTGCCCTCTCGTAACCCCCTTCTTTTTGATCCAATCACCGCCCTCAAAATTCATGCATATTAGATCTGTAACACTTGCAAAACAAAACCAAAAAAAAAATGAAAAAAA
>QFEQ01000952.1:40103-64469 GCA_003316335.1 Hemileccinum impolitum | reverse complement strand
AAAAAAAAAAAAATCATAACAGCATGTCACATCAAGTCATGTGGGCAGGCATAATCTGTCACCATCATCACTTCCTTCAACTCCCTTGTCGGTCTCCACTCCCGCTCTCCTCCCCTTAATCTTCCCCTTTCCCATGATCCCCTGCAGTAGTTGATTAGCCTTTGCCCGTTCCTTCTCCGACACCTCCACCCCGTCCAACATCCGGATCCGCGGGCATGCCCGCATAACCAGCCCTCGATACCCCAGCCGTCCAACGTACGCATCGTCCGGGAGGTCCCGCCGAAACTTTGCGTCCAGCTCTTGCCACCCGAATTCCCCTCCCCTCCGCCGTCCTCCCGGTCCTCCGTTCTCCGAGGGCTGCAACGCCCCTGGCACGTCCCGCACCAGAAGCGGCAGATACCACCCAAGCGTACTCGGGTTCATCCTACAACTCTCTCGGTCAGTTTCGGGTCGTCACATCAAAATTGCGCTTGTAAAAATGGGGATTCCCGGATCCCCGATGGCCACGTCCTCACCTCAAGTCAAGCATTTCCACATCGGGCATACGTTGAAGAACACGGATCAGCGGTTTCGTTCCCTTTAAGCGAGATCCAATCATCGTTAACTTCTTTAGTCTCGTGAGACCGTCCAGCGCTGTCACTTCCTCCAAGAAATTATAGTTGAGGTTCAGCACCCGAAGGTTGGGTGTCAGCCGTGCCAGCTCGCGCGGCAACGCCGTAAGCCGGCACGCCGCCACCTCCAAGTAGACAAGATTGTAGCACGGTTCCTCGATGAAATGATTTTTAAGTTTGTTGCCTAGTGAACCAGATATGCATCCGTTCTCAGGCTCCCGTCACAGAATCGATAAAACACCCTCACACACCTGAGAGATAAAGCCGTTTCACATCCCGGAATTGGCGACTCGAGAGATTACTGCAAATCACCAACCATCATTATCGCCATCAATCAGGCACCCCCATAATGAAAGATCCCGTCACGTCACGTTTCTACTCATCGATGATACCACTCACAATTCCCGGCAGCTCTGATTTCGCATCGAAAGGTTTTCCAGTTTCACAAGCCGTTCCGCTTTCAGCAGACTTGGCAGCGCGTTATTGTCCAGATAAAGCGTCCTCAGGTTTGTAAGCTGCCCCACATCGAGGCTATGCAACCGATTGTTGCTCGTCCGCAGAATGCGCAGCCTCGTCATACAACCACCGGCATCAAGATCATCTAATAAATTGTCATCTTCCATATCGCCGCGCACGTCAGCAGGTATGCTTGGCAACCACTTATCGACTTACCGAGATTCAAGGCCGTCAAGGCAGGAAGATTTGCTGCCAGCGAGGCAACCCTGCTCAGCCGATTGCGGCTCAAGTCAAGCATCTCTAGCCGTGGCCTACGGGGACGTGCCAGGTCATCGTTGCTGGGAAATCGCGGAACAAAGCGAAGCGGCCTACCATCGGAACAAACTCAGGTCCACCTCACAAATCAGGTTACCCTGCACGCTTAGTTTCCTGAGCGCTTCTAATTTCTGCAATCCATCCAAGCTCGTGATCCGATTCCCATCGGCTCTCAGCTCTCTCAAGTGTCGCAGACACTGTAGCTCTGGTTTACGCCAATCAACGTTGATCATCAACTTTGTGAATAAAATATTCTGTGTAAGCCACTTACGCGTGAGTGAATCGATATCGTTATTGCTGATGTCAAGACTCTCGAGGTTTTGAAGGTGATTAAAAGATGTGACGCCTGTCAAGCTGTGGTGGCTCAGGATACTAACGTCACCTCCAACGATCCAAACGGACGTACGCATTCGAAGCGACAGAAAGTGTCCGCAAAGATGCAGGTATTCCACTCAACCACGACAGGTGGTTGCCGTTTCTGTCGGTTTCACGTCAGTTCAAGACGATACAGGTACTCTGTTTCGCAAAGTGTATATTACGCACAACGTCAGTGAATCGAGTTTGGGCAAGAACTCTTTGAGCCTTGCGACGCTGTCCAGCGACTTCTTTGACAAATCAATGCTACTCAAGTCTTCCCAGTGCGGCTCAAAGAGTTGTACGTCTGTGATCACCTGTACGAGTTTGTCATGCGCAACCCCAAAAGAACATTCTGTCAAGAACGTTGCGTTCCTCTGTTCTTGATCCGAAATGTTGCTCCTTCTCGACAATGAGGACACGCGGCGGGAGGTCCCGCTTGAATCTGCGGTCGCCATCCGACTGCTCGGGTGCCGATTACCCACGAGCTGTAAGTCATCGACGTCATGAACTGGAGTCGAGGATCTTGTTGGTGACTCGTCGGACTCGACTGGTCATTGCATTCAGTACCATCCCTTGTGAACAAACGTCCAACTCACTCGTATCTTCGAGATCCTGCATCATCTCGGCGATCCGTTTAGACCTCGCTGAGGGAGAATAGCCAGGGCTCTGAGTGGGATCAAAAGAGGGCAGGCTCGTCCCGAGATCATCATCGCTCTCGTGCGACTTCATAGTGAGGCCTCTGATGGGACCATCGCGTTTGCCATCTGAGAAACTGACGGACCTCCGGTGTCCCAATCTCTGGGCGGGCGTGCGGTGCTTGTCCCGATTTGGGTCCTTCATTGCAGATACAGGGGTTGCACTCGTGCTCTTGAGTGCCGACTTGTGTGGCATCGGTGTCACAACCACGGACACCCTACGAGGGGCCACCGGTGTCGCTTGGACGGGTGGGACTGGCTGTTGGACGGGGGAATCGTTAGATAGATCGTCCTCGGAATCGAACACCGGCGCAGGCTGATCTTCGGTCCCTACCCCGGCATCGTCATCCACCTCAGCGTCTGATACGGATGTATCGTTCCCGGTGTTGTCTTCCCTTGGAAGGACGACCCGATCCGCAGCAACAGATGGCCCATCGAACGTGAACGAGGATAGGTCCACTTCTTCCTGGTCTTCAGCATCCTCTATCCGGGTCGCGTCGTGCCTGAAGTGCGCTTCTTCTTCTGCCCCGTCCGCCTCGTGCAACACAACCGGGGCTTCCTCTTCAGCGACCTCGCTCACGTTCGTGCCCCCAGAGTCATCCTCTCGCAGACTCTCGATATCCCTGAACGGGTCCTCGCTCTCAGCATCCGTTACAGATATATGATCTTTCACATCATCGCCATCGGAGGCTACCCGTGTCGAAGCTCTCATCCATTTCATAAGATCTTTATCATACACCATCTTCCCAACGCGCTGTGGAAGTGAGGGAACATCGGATGGCGTGATGTGCGTGATATGAACGGGTCCAGCGTGTTTTACGAAAGAGGGTGCACTGCTCGCGGTGATGGTCGTCCCAGAAGCTGTGCTTGACGATACGAACCGGTTCAAATCATCATTGTTACCTGAACGGAGCGATGAAGACGGATATGACCGAGGTATTTGTGTGGGGGGTTGGGGAAACGCGTCGATGATGGTCGATGATGTGACTCTAATAGAGGGGATATTGATATTTGGCACTGGGTTGCTGTGGGTCGTTACCGAACGCGCCTCCGTTTGCCATGGCACATCGATCGACATATTGGACATGTCGAGGACGAGGCTGTGTTCACGGTCATCGGGGACAGTGGGAGAGAGCTTGCGCGGACTTGGGTGATGCCGTGAGACGGACGAGGGGCGGCGAGGAGACCCTGACTTGGATGATTTCCGTCGGGTTCGTTCGTGGCTCCTATTTGACCAAGCACTTTGTTGTGATTTGTCCATCAGAGATGAGGACAGATCGAGTCGCTCATCCTCGGCGTAGATATAACGAGAGAGTTCTGTGTCGCCAGAAAACAGGCGCTTCGAACCCCTCATGTCGTTCTTGATTTGCTGCATCAGGTTGGCTGCTTGCAGTCGGATAGCAAGAGAGGAATGTCCGCTTGGCGCAGCAGTGGACGACGCGGCGACAGATCCACTCTTGTCGCCCGTGGCCGGCATCAGGGTGGCGCGATTGTCTAGCATCCACAGTTTGGGTGGATTACATCATGTGAGAGGAACAGACTCACCACTCGGATGGACCTGTGTTGATGTCTTTGCTTGGGATCTGTCCGTAGTAGGGGTCCGCGTTGTCACATTTGTGGAAATGGTGGAAAAATCGCGCGCTTGCTTGATCTGTTGCATGAGCGAACGCGATTCACCAATGTAATCCACGCGGGGTACTCGTGGACGCGACACGACGGCACCAGCACCAGCACCCTCGCCATAAAGGTAGGATGGGGGACTAAGCTTGATGCGTTTGATGCTACGTATGGGGGTATCGTCTGAGACGGGGGTTTGCTGTGGCTTGAAGAGGACGCGTTGAAGAGGACTTGAAGACGAGCCATTACCCTCTGCACTGCCTCCAGATGGGGTGTTGACAGCGATAGAGTCGACCATTGCCGAGAGATGGTCGCGTGTGAAGGTGTCGTACTGAAGTTGGAACAAGCGGAGGCGTGGATCTGTCATTGGTGGATTAGCAGCACTGTATACGTTCCCTGGGGTGCTCTCCGCCTGCGGAAACCTGGGACCCTGGCGCGGAACAGAAAAGGTGAATGGGCCCTCCAAAGTCAAAGCGGGCTTTTGGGTTGGGAGTGTGGATGGAGGAGGAACAAGCAAATCTGCAGAGGTAGTCGACTTTGGGGGACGGGGATCGGTTGTGTTTGGGCGTGAGCTGGTATCCGAGTCGGAGTGAGTATCGTTGGGGGTGAAGGCCTGTGACAAGCGGGAGGGTATAGCTGGAGCGGCGGTGAGTGCCAACGCGAGGGGTTTCTGCGGAGGCGGTGAGGGCGGCTCGAACATTCTCTCCAGAGCCAGAGGACTGAAGAAGTCCTTGATGGGGCCCTTTTTGATCTGCCGTCCGGGGGTCTTTGGAAGGAATGCCGCTGCAGGCATATCGTCCCTAATGAGAAATGTACCAGGGCTCGTCTCGTGCACAGAAGATGTCTGTAAGAATCCGTGGAGTGGTGTTGTGAGTGAGATGGACTGAGTTCCGAGCGATGTCTCGTCGTCGTCGACCCATTCTTCGTCGAGATCGTCGGTCTGCCACGCGGGGCGGTCGTTGGTGGACATTGAACTGACGTTTGTGGTTTTCGGGCGCGTGTCTGCACAGTGGCACGTGACCGCGCTTGTTCAAGTGGTCAGCACCGGAAAATTTGCAATGTTATTTACTGCACCTGCAGATCCGGCTGTGCTCGCCAGATCACTGTTGTAGAAATCCGATCGTATCAACCCGCGTTTTGTTTCAGGTGACTACCCGAGCAGCGGAGCTTGCGTGTTGTGGAGCGGGACAATCATCACAGGCGATCTCAAAATGCCATTTCGCGGTCCATTTCTCAAACACCGCCTATTGCTCATGGCAATGATACAATGATCAAATATGTCAAACGCGAGCTCGCCGTACACCGATATGAACGCTTGAACTCGTACAATCCCAGAGATCAAATCGATTTGGTATGATTTCATTTCAAGACAGCCGCGGAGGCCTTGGATTTTCAAAGCTCGCTTGTCAGGACGAGAGAAACGTCCTGGTCTCGCCGATGTTCGTTTTGTAATCACGTGCATTATGGATCCCGCGAGGCGATGAGGCTCCGACCGGTGCCGCAATCACGGGCTTCTGACTTGCCTGCTGCTTCTTGGCTTCCAAGCTATCATAATACATCCTTCAGCCCGTGACACCCTCTCGAATATAGATCTACGTGACGTCCTGGTACTAATGATGCTCTGATTTCGGCCTCCCTCACTAGAAAATAAATGCGCAGACTTGGTAAATTGCAAGACGTCATTCTCAAATCTGATTCCTTCTATCACTCATACCACACACGCGATCCGCGGCAGACAATTATAACAAGACTTGACGCAAGTTGTCGTCGCCTGTCCAAGTACAAACGTGAACATGTAGGGGCCTGCACACCTCACCTCGATGGTGTCACTGGTTCGGCAACAAGCGTTGCCACGAATCGCAATCGAACATACATCAGCGACCAATTATCCATCCGGTCTTTACAATCAACATCACACATCCGCTCAACTTCGTCCATCATTGCTTCCGCATCCATGTCGCTGACCATTTTCAAAAATGTCCCCCGTGCAAAAAGCCGAAGCCATCCGCGAAGACCACCATCACCAAGCGGTGTCAGCCTTGGCACAAGGGATATTGTATCGACTCGGAAACCGGCATTTTCTAGCAGCTGTGAGTGGCCTGTCTTGTTATGTATCAATCTAATAGGCTTTTGTTTGCCTACCATCTGGTATTCTTCGACCGTCGGGAAATACCAGGGGTCCATCTCCTCCGGATTCAGCCCACGCTTTCTCGCAGAGTGGTGTAACGCGATTCTCACCCCTGCGAGTTTCGGTGTAAGTACCTTGTACGACACCCAACAAAGTAGATCATCCACACCGATGCAATTCATAAATCCGCCCATCTCGCAAACGAACCGCCCCCCAGGCTTGAGAAAATTTCTGACACCCTCAAGAACTCCAGCAGGACTGCGTTTGCACCAATGCAATGCAGCGTTGCTAAACGCTGCATCGAATGGCCGCTCAAACAACAGTGAGGGCGATAATTCAAGGTCCTGAACATCGCAGACGAGCGTACTCTTGACGCCGTTCTTCGTCGCTTTCGACACCTATGCGAAACGTGTCCATCGTAGCAATGTCCCCATGCAGCGAAACAACCGACCATGTCTTCACTATAGTCTACTCCCAGCACGAGCCCATTGTTCCCCACCGCGTTCTGGATTTTGACCGTGAGTTCCCCACTCCCGCACCCGAGGTCTACAATTCGGTCTCCGGGACCGGCGTTCAGCCAGGATAGGATGGGCCCTGTGTACTCGTCTGAAAAGACGAACGATGCGGTCTTGACATAGTCGTCTGCGCCGTAGTCTCCCTGGATGTTTCGCCGAGCAAAACCGTTCGCCATGGCTTACAACCAGCCTCGCCAGGCGGCTATTATACTCGGGAGTTTCGGCTTTACTGCCCTCGGCCGATGCGCTATTACCTTGCAACTTTACAAGGTACGATGGTTTGCGATATCAATGCTAATCCTCTCATTTAATAAGAGAACCGTTCCATCGGCCGAGGACAGGAGAGCTGAAACTGGCGTGTGTGACGACTGTACTAGAGTGACGACAACCGTCTTTACCCCAAAGTTTGCGCATGGTAAACCTCACAAACTTGACTTTCTAATCCGACATTCGTTGCATGGAAGTAAAGTCATACTCGGCTTCTGTTGTATTCTAGACATCTCCGGGGATAGTATGCCCAACCACGTACAAGCATTTGAACTGGCGATGGAGAGACTGCACGAAGCCTTACAAATGATGTCGGGAAGAGCTTCTGGGGCTGGCCGCGGGATTGCGCGCCGGGGGTCGGCACTCCGACGCACGAACGACATGAAACATGAGCGTCGTATAACCGCCATCATAACGTGGACCGCCACAGAGTCTGACATTGGGTTAATTGGACACACTGATGCGCACGGAAACACGCTCGCGAATCAAGAGATGAAACGAACATCGTTGGCCTCATCGGCTCCAGCCGTGTCGTCAGGTCTTGTGCCAGTGATTGGCGAAAGTGTTGGTATGGTCGGCAACAAGGACAGCGCCGCATGAGGCTACTTACCCGTAAGAACTCAATGGATGAACAAGCGTATAGTCCGCGTTGGGAACGACTCCGAGCAATAGTGCCGCGACGGATAGTAGTACTCACCTAGTACCTACGGGCAGAACCCGAAGAACGGCGTCACGGCGATTCTGAGAGTGTTGTCGGACCTGCCATGCAACGGTGTTTATTAGATGTGCTAGAAGAGATCTTCAGACCCCTCAGATTCGCGGGAAGTCCAGCGAGGCAGACCACTATTAACCCAAACGGTGTAACAATGCTGCAAGTGTGGTTCAGGTGGACTTGGAAAAGTCGGATTATGTGATCCAACGACCGTACAAATCACATTACAGTAATCTTGCCTCTGCTCTCCATCCACTACTTTCCACGAAGTCGTACAACGACAACGACAACGCAAGGGCATGATGGACACTCAGTCACAAAATCACGCTTACACCATCTTGCGCATAAAGCGCAAGCGCACAGAGGAACCCTTGGACGCGCTCGGTATGCATTTGGCCACACCACATGCTACTCTTGTCAACCAGACTCGCTCACTCTGCAATCAGTCGTCGAATCACGGTTCAGAAGGAAGAAATCACGCGGTGGCATCGACGTGTTCCAGTTTGCCCAGACGGTCGAGCACGATGCTTGGGAAGACAACGGGATGAAGCAGAATCTTCAGGTAGACCGGCCGTTACGCGTCTTGTCGCGCCTTGCCGCTCTCGACTCGTGGTGATGCTCTGCATTATAGTCTCAAATTTCAAGGTTGGCTCAAGATTCGAATGTGAAACCACAAGTACCGCCCGGTCGAGAGACGAAACTGCCTTCTGCACCTCCTCAAATGGATAGCGGAGCCCGACGATATGCCGTCAGAGTAACGGACGACGGGGAAGGCCCAAGACAGAAAAGACGGCCAACTAGTCCGTACGTATTCTAGCCGCTATACTCCGTCTGCATAGCTTACCCTATATACCGTCCTCCCCAGCCCGAAAGTCATTTCTTCGAAAGATGTTCCGCGAAACGACTTCAAGATGTACGATGCAGTCCTTGAAGATCAGGGTCCCACTCTACCTCCCATGGATTATGAGATTGAAAAGTTTCTGCCCATGCTCCAGGATTATTTGACGTGTACGCGACTCTTTTTACTCTCGCTCAAAAGTTGATGATCTAGTGCCTGCAGTGCAAGAGACTCCTTCAAGTGTCGCTCCCAATATCAATTCACACGCTGAGGACTATGTTTGGGACCTATTTTACAGGAAGCCCCTTTCATTATCAGAGTGGAATTCGTCTGCTGCGAATGTTGGAACAGTGTGGGTGGACTTGGCAAGCGTTTCTACAAAAGTGCTGATATTTAACCAAAGGACTGGCCTCCCACCATCCGCGGAAGATGACGAATTATCTGACAACTCTGGATCCGAGGAAGAAGATGAGGCCGACGAGGACTCTAATGGTTTGTGTTTTGGCCTTGATCGTGGTGTTATGCTTACGCTCGGTTTATGATGCATCACAGCCGAAGAGTACTACAAGAACGACTATCCCGACGAGGAAGATTCCAATGATGACGGTCGTATCCAATATCTGGATCGAATATCAACCTATCTGACATCACATGCTAGACTTGTTTAATGACGACACCGAAGATGAAGATATCAGCGATCTCGCCGACAGCGACCACGACTGGAGATGATACAACCCTCAAACTTATTATTTGCTACATCAATATCATTGCATTTTTCTCAAAATCTGGATCAATGTCAAAACATCACGAACAGGCAGGCCAGTGTCATCATGCTGTGTTGCTAGTATACATGTCTCATAAATTCCTTGTCTCATTGTTGTCCAATAATCATCGTGGCTAAATGTCTCATCGTTTTCCGGAGATACCACCTATCCTTTGGGAATTCTTATTGCTCGTGCTTCTTCGTAGCTCGACCTGTACAGTTTAGCACCCAACCAGACTGTTCTCGTGAGAACGTACCTCGTCCTCCGCTGGCAGTCGCCACTTTCTTCGTTTTTTCCCAAAGCTCAACAGCCCGAGGAGTGCCAACGTCGCCAACGTCAAAGCCACCACAGCTAGCGTCAGCCCGGCACCCAGGAACCCAGCACCTACAACGCTGATAGGCGCCAAAGCTGCCGAGCGAGCTTGCTCTGCAGCAAGCGTGAGGGCACCGCATCCCCTGTTCTGTGAGTTCTGGCAGAGGTTGCACCAGGCTGCCGTCGTATTCACGGCAGAGGGCTATGGTCCCGGGGTCAGTCCAGCGCCATGGCATCAACGTGGGGGTCGGACGATGCTCACAGCCACGGCATCGATGAAGACAGACAACGGGACATCCCCTGTCTGGTTCAAAAAGTTGTACGTCGCAAAGGCGTCGTCGGAGCCGTTCTTGAAATTGAACCGGATGACGGGTTCACCTCCCGAACTCGGCTGGCGGACCTCGAGCGCGACAGCAGAGGCATAGTCCACTGGCGATTAACACGGCCTCAGTTGGGGGCGCATGACAGAACGGGCTGAACAGGGTATCAGATATTCACCGATTCCAGTAAGCTGCGGGTTGGTAGCTGCCACGCCTGTCATATTGAACAGAGACAGAAATGGTTTGTAAGCGATGGCCGTGATCATCATCATGACCGGGTTTGTCCTGTTCACGATACCCTCCAGAGCATTGAGAATGGTAGGCGCGATCGCCTGACCGGCAACTTAGCCAGACATGTGAGGTTCAACCGGTGGGTAGGGAAGTCCATGTAGCATGACTCACTGTTCCCGATGCCAGACACGCTTGCGTCGGTGAAGACGTTGTATTCGTGCCAATTGGCGAGGGCTCTTACTTGTGCGAGAAAAGTAGGAGGAAGTGCATTGGCAAACGTAGCGTTGTGAATGTTGTTGACGTTCATATAGTCAAAGATCTGATAGGCAGTGTGATCTCAATCGACCCCAAACGATGCAGTTTTGGCTTACGTTCCACTATCAACGCATGTCAGACTTGATAACAGAGGAAAAGCCTTGGGACAAGGATTCGTACCATATTTTTCAGATTGACCGATCGTCCGTCCAGATAAGGAGGAAGGAGGTCAAGGAAAGCAGCACTTTGGTTCGCCATTTGTTGAAACTCTACAGAGTTATAAAAGTTGGTTGTGTGCGTGTCAAATGTCTACAACCAGTTGAATACGCCCATAGAGGACGAGGAAGTCACAAGGGGTACCAACATTGCAGTCCAAGAATCCTTCCAGCGAGACGTCCAGATTTGGATCCACGGCATCGACTTCACCTCTTGTTGAGTCACTTTGATCATATGATATGACTACTGATGGACTCACTAGGGATATACTGCCGGATCGCCGAATATTACTTGGTCAGGTCAATATTAGCGAGGAAACGAGATCGCCCGACCTGATATCCGCCAAGCGGGGCGACGATCGTGGAGCCATTTGCGAGCGTGATGTTATTATCGACGGTGGCAGGCCAGAGTCCCTGTGTGAGCGAAACACACGAGTCATACACGACACCACTTTCACCACCGAGATCGGCGCGGATGTACACTTGAGACTGGTTGAAGAGAGCAATGCTCATCCCGGGGATGTACGAGGGAGATGATGGATTCAGATAGATCGACTGTAACAACTGGCCGAGCTGAAATTCTTGTTGCTAGAGTGGGTGAGTGCAGAATTCGGCTTCAAGTCTGTTCGAGAATCGGAGATGACTTACGTTTCCCAAGGGCGTGATCTGTGTCGCCGTCGCAGAGTACGTCGTCGGGTCTTGATAAAAACCTTGCCGGTCGCCATGACGGACGATGAGCACGATGCCTAGCATTTGACTGTCGTCCGACGCCATGACTGGAAGGGCCTGTGAGGTGGTTTCACGGAGAAGCCGGGAAACGAAGGTAATTTATAGTAAAAGCTGGCCGGGTGTGACCTGGAAATCATCGGGCGGGAAGGGAATTACCGAAAAGCCCCGAGAATCATGATCATTATTAGGACATGGTGAAAATTGAGGCCTGGAGGGATATATTTTGACATTGTCGTCCTGGGTATGACTGAAGACACACCTACTTCAAGTTGCAAATAGAATCGAAATGACCGAGGCAAAAGGTGACTCTGAAGACGGTGGTTTGAATGATCATTATCAGTGACAGCTCCAAATGGGGATTCGACGCGTAATCTAGAAACAGGGACATTCCAACGGAGTAGGTGATCCGAATGTACTCCACCCCGCAACGCACGTGCCCGTCTTTGAATGAGGTCCGAACGCAAGACAAAGCCGTCGATAGGTTTGCCTTGCGCTGACCTCATTAGACGGGCTGGTCACCAGACTAACGTTCCCCCTCCTGCGTCAACTTGAAACGGACAATCTCTGGAGCGTAATTTGGAAACTGAATTAGTATCATTCTCAATACTACTACTTCTTTACACTCCAGAGGCACGCAAGCTTTTTCGATCATAGATAGGTTCGCCAAACACTGGCACGTGAGTCATGTTGTAACATGAACCTGAGGGGCCGCCGTGACACCGAACGGTGAGTATCAATCAGATCAAAGGTGGTCAGTGATGGTCACTAGGAAAAAAATCCCACTTCATAATTGGCAGAATGATTTGCACATTCGTCTGACAGAGTTGTTCATGCACAAACGTTCAAACGTTCATGGCCACTCCTTGAAACGTATAAATGCCAACCCCATCGTTCCCGCTTCAGCAGCCTCGTTCTCCTTCATTCGGCTCACAGGTACTGGCTAGTGAGTCTACCCACCTATCTCCCACCGACCGCCTCACTGTCTACTGTTTGTCAGCCTTTGCTCTATCGTCCAACTACCATCAGTTTGCCGTTGACGGCCTGACATCGCTCTCATTTATTGTCGAATTTAACCCGTTTTGCGAGATGCACTCCCGATCTGTATTCTTCGTTGTTCTCTTCACGACCACTGCCTTGGTCATGTCCATTCCCGCACCCAGTCGGCGAGTAAATAAGCAATCGAACATACCCTTGTTTACTGACATCCAAACAGTGATACAGCCAGATCTGTCTTTGTTCGAGATGGCGGAGATGCTCCTCCCCAGTACGTGTCAAATACAATCTTTTCTGATGGATGCTGACTGAGAATAGGGCTGTGACAAACCCTGAACGCACACTCCAAGCACTTACCCAGCCTCACATGACCAAACGCGGCGGCCGTCTTGGCCAAATTGCCACCAGTGCGAACTTGATAACATTACTCCCGGGTACGGCACTACCGCTCGACTCTGTCGTGACTGATGCCATGAGAATGAGAATCCCAATCTCTTCTCAATAGTCGTCTAACCTGTATGTAAATTGTATCGCTTGATTTGATGTCGAATATGTAATGCATAAGTCACTTGGAAAATGTCGCCTTCATTAGTATCAGTGGAAACCTTGCCGGCTGTTGGTTCAGAAGTTGGGTGTAGCGATCAACCTTAGTGTGCGCAATGGACCGTCAAACCGTACGATGTTCGCGCAACGGTAGCCGTGTCAGATTGTTACTGATCATTGTCAGTGGGCAAGAGACCGAGACAGCGGTATGATAACGCTGCCAGATGATCCATCCAAGTCGATAAGGTGACTGAGCTGAGGCTTGAGCTTGACAGAGACGTAGTAAGTTGGACTGACCTCAATAGCACGCCGCTACAACTTGCAAAAACTTCACAGAAATGCCAACATCATGATGCACATCCACCACCAACCAACTATAGTGCACCGTAGTCTCGCCGGTTCCACTGCCGTGGACAAGCCCGATCAAGCTGAACTACTAAGTTACTAGTTAGTCATGTGTTCATGATGGAGATTCTCAGGCCCCTCCCTGCTTACTAGTATCAATTTCACCCTGTCCAGAATGCAGTCAGTGATCCGTTGGTACCCTCCAGCGTACGACATTCGTGTCGAGGAGTTCCCTATCCCAAAGTGAGCGTAATCGCATCTTTCGGTTACTGTCAATTGAAGTATTGACGCTGATATTCAGGATAGAGCATCCGGACGATGCAATAGTCAAAGTTAAGGCATGTGCACCTCGCACAGTACTTTTTCAATGCATTTGACAATGCTAGCTTGCGGGGCTGTGTGGGAGCGATTTGCACATCTATCGCGGCACTGCGGGGCTGACGGAACCGTAAGTTGCCCACATTGTCCATCAACCGGTTGCAGTGATAACGATATCTTCCAGCTCCTTCTGTGGTCACGAGTTCATCGGAGAAGTGGTTGCTCTTGGTGCAAACTTTCATTCGGGAGCAACCGGTCGACCGTACCTGTACTCTACTCTCAGAGTTGGAGATAAGGTCGTCTCACCGTTTACAGTGTCCTGTGGAGAGTGCCAGTACGTTATTACATTTCTATTTCCTCTTGGGCAATCATCCATGATCGTATTCATTAGCTATTGCCGCGTTGGTTTCACTTCCAGGTGTGTCGAAAGTAAACTTTTTGGAACGCCACACACTCCGGGGGGGCAAGCCCAATATGTTCGCGTCCCATGTGCAGGGGGTACACTCTACAATCTCGAAGGGATCTTGGCCGCTTCCGTGAATCCAACAAAAGATACAATCGGGAAACTTGCAGACTCGTCCTTGCTTTTACTATCTGATATCTTACCGACGGGTGTTTTCGCGGCCTTTCAGGCGTTGAACCACCCCAAAATGCTGCCTATTCTGACATCGAGGGCATACCCTGACAGTTCAGGAGCTGATTCGCTGGAAGGTGGTCTTTCCACCCCGCTCACGGCGGAAGACAAGGTGCTGACAATCGCGATCGTTGGTCTTGGGCCAGTGGGAGTGGTATGTCGCGGATCGTTAGCCGAGCCCGATGCAGTCGCTAACACGACTATGAATACGAACAGTGTGCGTGTATCGCGCTGCTCGACATGCTCTATACGAGAGACCTCAAGTTTCGCATTGTCGCAATTGACCCCACAGAGATTCGACGAAAGAAAGTAGAGGCAATATATGCCAAGGTCTTGCAGGCGTACGAAAAGCAGAGAAATGGCCATCTGGAAGTATCTGATATCGCAACGAGCAAGGACATCGTAACAAAATGGACGGAAGGCATTGGATGTAATTCAGTTCTGGAGGTAAGCATGAGGTTTCCAGAGACTTGGATCGACATCATCAGCACTGATGCTTGTGGTGTAGGTTGTCGGGAGCACGAGTGCTCTTTCACTTGCATATGAGTTGGTGAGACCGTTTGGGTGCATAGCCTCGGTAGGGGTGCACGCAGCACGCCAAGTGCCGTACACAGGGAAGCAGCTGTACGACAAGAACGTGTCATTGGACTTTGGGCGCTGTCCGGTACGAGCGATGTTTCCCACGGCAGTGGATTTGCTACTCCGGAGGCAGGACATTTTTGGAGAGGTCGGGGGAGAGACAAGCCTGGTGGAGAAGGTCGTTGGATTTGATGTAGCAGCAAAAAATTACGACGACTTTGACAAGGGAAGGTGTGGGAAGGTATTATTCGACCCCTGGAGGTGAACAAAGTATAAATCTGATGTACTATAACGAACCAGCAGCTGTGTATGAGTATTTTCTCCTGACGGTCCCGCACTCATAGTGCAGGACGATTCCTACGGTCTTTTGCTACAAGGTCTCGCATAGAGTCGGCAACTTATTACTGGGTTCTCTGAGTCGCGCCCATCCGTTCACGCTATGAATTAGAGTGACTCGATCAGGCGCGGTGTAACTATGAAGTCGCAACAGACCACCAATGCATATGGGCAAAGATGCAACCACATGAAGGTGTCTGGGTGTCGCAGCTAAAAATAACGAGGATCTCGGTGATGTGAGTCTCAATGTCTCTATCCCCATGTATCGCGGGGAATAGAATATCGGGGAGGGAGGGAGAGAAGGGGGAGAAGATATATCACAACCTCGATACACCGTCCTAGGTCCCATTCCCAACGAGTAAGAGGACCGTTGGTACTATCGTTCTGTTCGAAGGCTCCAGCGTGACAAGCAGGTCGGAGGCGAGAGCACCAAGACTAAGGAAGCTACCGCGCAACAGGGAAGTGGCCGCGTCGAAAAGCAATGTGAAGAGGAGTTTCTCCGCGGAATGGATAATCAACCAAGAGTACCAACACCTTCACGGCATCTGCCATTTAAAAAAACCGCAAGACGATATGGAGTAGAGTCTACGTCCTTGGTGGTCGAGAAATTGGTCGCGTTTTCGATCGGCAAACGGATCATTTGTACTGCCCCCCATCTGCACCAGGATGTGAGAGGCAGGTGAAGAGAGATGAGACCAGGTAAGATATCGTGCAACAAAAATGTGGCCACGTTTAATAGCGATTTAAAGGGGAGTGCAGCCGGAAGATCGGCTTCGAGGGGATCACAGCCGAAACCAAGCAGGAACCTCGCATTTTGCAGAATATTGTCGCCATCATAGAGAGATCGCAGTATGGTGTGGAATACAGACTCTCCGAGGCTGATGCGCGCAAGGACGTCGGCTCCGTTCTCTACCAAGAACAAGATTGAGAAGGTATTCTGCAGTGGAGAGGTAGCCTTTTTCAACCCTCCTCGTTTGAGTTGAGCGCTTGAAAAGATTGCCATCGACATCCTCGAAGAGTCTCCGGATGATCGCAACGGAGTCTTGTCCGGTAGGATCTCAGCACGCTCCAACAAGCAGCTTGCCAAGTCACGAGTGAACGTTGACTGGAACGGACGGGTGAACTGATTGCTCACCACAAATTCGTTGGTTTGTATCAGTGTCCTCAGGGGGGATGCCCGGTTGTCCGCAAACGCACATCATGCATCAGGAACCGCAGTCTAGCTTGACGCTCAAGTGAGATAGGATGATGATTTCCGTCTTTTCACTGCGGGGTGGTAGAGAGAATGACAGATTCGACTCCGACACGCATCTAACAAGGTCATACTGAGCATCAGTCCAATGTCGGAATCCAGCGTTCGTACCTGAAATTGATTGTTAATGACCTTCATCATTCAGATAACCGGAGAGGCCGTAATGCCGACGCAAGCCCAATTAATGCGCATTGTGCTAGCTATTCCTTCAGAACCTCCATATCGATCGGGAGGAGAATATTCTCATAAGTTTCCTTGAGTCCCTCAGAGAGGCTGTCGAGAGCATCTCGACTTCTTTTCGGGTTGCACAACAATCAAGAGCGTCGACTGAGCATTGAATCCAGCGAAACTTTAAAAAGGTAACCGTGAATCACTCTGGATTTCGACATAATAGGAGTCTTACATCCCATCTCCCTTTGCCACGGAAGAAAATTATTTCCCGACTTGAATCGAGAGTCAAAACTTCCCAACCGGCGGTAAGCATCCAGTTCTCGAGTGACGTGTAATTCAATATTTGCCAATACCTTCTTTACCATGTCGTCCACCGACATGGCAGGAAGACATGAGAGGCAACCCAGGATTACATGTAAGAGCCAGCTGATCACGAAGAGCTGTACATGGTCTTTGATCGCTCAAAGAATCTGGATAAGGTACCGAATGTCCTTACATTTGTCCAGGACATCCACAACAATCAGAGGCTTCTGATTGAATAACATGGGCATACGGGATGCAAGTCTGGCGAGTTCCTTCGCATTGCTGAGTGTTCTGTCGTCCCTTTTTTCGCCTTCATCAAGTCGTCAAGTACACTTGCTGGATGAACACTATGATCGTGAAGTTGGCGCAGCAACTGTACTAGGATTGAGCGCATCACATCCCCAGAGCTTGTAGACCATTCGTCTCCGAAATCGCAATAGAAATATCTCCTTCGTGCAGGGACATTGAGAGACTCATAGAGATTCCATGACGAATGACCTGCAAACGAATTCAGCACCGCTGGGACATATGAAATGTAAACGTACACTAGTACATCGGACTTGCCTGCGCCAGCTGTGATCATACCTAGGTGATTGTATAGGCGCCCATGGTGTGAAAGAACTTGTCACTAGGCATCCACGAGATTCCGTCTGCTTGGAACAACCTCCTTATCCAGCTTAGTGGTTCTAGGCAATCTTGTGGTTCATCCGTCCAATCCTGTATTCGAACATCTCCAGATGGTTTGCCGAGGAGGTCTGCAAGACGCTCGCAAGCCACGCAGATTCTGATCATGTCCTCTTCCCACTGAAAATGATAGCGTGGGGCGCCGTTCAGTCCCCGCTATTTACATACCCGTTGGTAGTGTACGCGAGAACGCTCCATGTCACAGTCTGAGTCTAAGCGGATGTGACTAGTGGTCACGTGTATGGACGCGTCTTGCTCTTAACGACGACGATCCCGTATACTACTAGAGGTACAGTTTTAGTCCTCAGAACCGTCAAGCAGGCTCGCGTCTACCATTTCGTGGCAATGTACATCAAGACTTTGACGATCCAGGGGTTCAAGTCCTGTCAGTGGCTCCTCTCACGTCCCATACATTCGCTCATTTGTTCCAAGACCGCGATCAGACCCAGATAGAACCTTTTTCACCCCGGCACAATGTCGTCGTTGGACGCAATGGCTCTGGAAAGAGCAACTTTTTCGCAGGTTAGCCTTCATGCTATGGCAATCTCCGGCGGACGAGGAGTGCGAGGAGCACAAGCCAGATGCTCACAGGTTAATTGATAGCCATTCGGTTTGTCCTCTCCGATGCATATACTTCAATGTCCCGCGAGGAACGCCAAGCGCTTCTACACGAAGGGGTCTCAGTAACGACCACACTATCTGCTTACGGTACGCCACCGTTGCTCCTTTACATCCCTTCACTCACATACACCACAGTGGAAATCATCTTTGACAACTCGGACAATAGGTTCCCCACCGGGCGCGACGAGGTTATCATCCGGCGAACGATTGGCCTCAAAAAGGACGAATACAGCCTCGACAAGAAGAGCGCCAGCAAAGCCGACGTTATGAACCTCCTCGAGAGTGCTGGGTTCAGCAAGTCGAATCCATACTACATCGTCCCTCAGGGCAGGGTAACGTGTTTTTCTTGTCTGATTATGCACACTGACAGCAAATGTGCCAGATAACAGCACTTACAAATGCGAAAGACCACGAGCGACTCGCTCTTCTCAAAGAAGTTGCAGGAACCAAAGTCTATGAACAACGGCGTGCCGAATCCCTCCGCATCATGGCAGAAACGGACGCGAAGCGTACCAAGATTAACGAATTGCTCGATTACATCGAGTCACGCTTGGCAGAACTCGAGGAAGAAAAAGAGGAGTTGCGCGAATTCCAGGAAAAGGACAAGGAACGGCGTTGTCTCGAGTATGCTTTGTATCAACGTGAGCTGGAAGAAGTCGGTGAAGCGTTGGAGGAGATCGAGGAGGAAAGACGAGGAGAAGTGCATGGTGCAAATATGCGTCGCGAGCAGTATGATACTCGTGAAAAGGAGATTCAGGTTAGCGTTTCTCGTGCCTCTTTGCTCGCGTTATCTCGCATGCTTCACAGCGTCTGGAGCAAAAAATCTCCCAAACTAAGCACAACCTGTCGACCCTCAGTATTACACGTCAAGATGCTCAAAATGAGCTCTCCGACCTCGTCCGCTCACGTACAGAGTTGGAGTGTCTCATCGCCGATCTACAATCTGCAGGTGAACACGAGGACGGGCGACGTTCCGAGTTTGAAAACGAACTGGCAACTTTGGCGAAACAGATACAACTAAAAGAAAGAGAGCTTTCCCAGCTGATTCCTCAATGGAACGATGCGCGTACGCGAGAAGCTGTGGAGAAGCGCAGAATGGAAGAGGCGCGCACCCAGTTGAATGCCCTTTTTGCAAAGCAAGGACGTGTCAAGCGCTTCCGTACGAAGGCAGAGCGGGATAACTATCTCCGAGAAGAGATTACCTCACTCGAAGCATATCAGAATACTCGGTCTGGTGTGCTTGAATCGACAAGACGAGACCTTGCATCCACGCAAGCGTCGTTGGATGAGATCGTCCAGAGGGTGGACGGTATTCAGGGTAGCCTAGAGGACGGTAAACAGCGAGTGCGGACCCTAGGTGAGCAACTCGCGGAGCTCAAAGACCAACAGAGCGACCTCAGCGAACGACGAAAGGAGCTTTGGAGAGAGGATTCCAAGTTGGGTGGTCTTCTCGCACACGCAGGAGATGAACTCAAGTCTGCTGAGCGTAACCTTGCGTCCATGATGGATAAGGTGAGTGAATTTATCCGTATCAAGGACAGTCACCATTGAACTTTTCGGCAGGATACAGGCTCAGGGCTGCGTGCTGTTGACAGGATCGCACAGAGACATGGCCTCGAAGGTGTCTACGGTCCACTATACCGTCTGTTTGAGATTCCGGACCCGACGTTCAGCACTGCGATCGAGCTCACTGCAGGCAATAGGTAAACAACATGCCACTATAAGTATATGTAGCTGATACTTTCGATTAGCCTTTTTCATGTTGTCGTCGATACGGACGAGACAGCCTCGAAGGTCCTGGATGTCATGTTGAGAGAAAAAACGGGTCGTGTCACCTTCATGCCTCTCAACCGTCTTAAACCAAAGCCTCTCACATCAGTCCCACCAGCCCAGGACGCCCTCCCTCTCATCGACAAAATCCGATTCGATGGTACACACCAAAAAGCATTCCAGCAAGTATTTGGCAAGACATGGGTATGCCGAGACTTGACCGTCGCTGCGGCATACGTGAAAAGTCACGGGGTCAATACGATCACGCTCGACGGCGACAAGGTCGACCGGAAAGGTGCACTGACAGGTGGTTACCACGACGTCCGGCGGTCCCGTATTGAAGCCATCAAAGCTGTTGCTTCTTGGCGGACAAGATTCGATGCCGATGACAAGCGCGCCAAGGAGGTGAAAGCCGAGGTCACGCGGATTGAGCAGGAGATCACGCGCACGACGGGTAGGATCCAGGTTTTGTCGCTCCAACAAGCGCAGGCGCGCGAGTCGAGAGAAAATTTTCTTCAGGACGTCAATTCGTTGACCAAGGAGCGCGAACGGCTGGATGTGCGCGTGGTGGCGCTCGAAACTGAGATTGGGGATTTGGAAACCGAGCTGAATAGCACACACGCTCGCGCACAGGGGTATCGACAGGAACTGTCGACTCCGCTCACTCAAAATTTGACGGACGAGGAGGCGAGCATGATGGATGCGTTAGGTATTGAAGTCGAAGAACGGCGAAGACAGGTACTCGAGTTGGGAAGGACTCGATCTGACGTAAGCCGTTCTAGTTGATCCGTCTGATGAATCGGCTGAGTTGTTCCATGTTAGCTGGATGGTAGGAAGAATCTTGTGGAGATCGAGTTGAACGAAAGTCTCCGCCGACGACAGCGAGAGCTGCAGGCGAAGCTAGAGTCTCTGGGCGAGGCTGCGAGTGGGGACGATACATCAGCCGAATCGCTGGACGCGCGTAAACGAGAACTGCGGTCTCTTGGAAACGCGATAACGGCTGCGACCAAGCGGTCTCAGGGTATGTACTTCGATGGCTCCCTACGCATCGGTCCTCACTCGAGGAACACGTGCAGATGCAGACAAAGACGTAGAGAGGCTAAATGCGGAGCTACAAGAACTGCGTTCGGCTTTGGAAAGGGCGCAACAACAACAGTCGGAAGATAGTCGCAGCGTTACGAAACTACAAAAGAACACCGAACGATACCTTGCCAAGAAGCAGATGCTGACAGCACGCAAAGATGAGTGCAATCGCAACATTCGTGATCTTGGGGTGCTACCCGAAGAAGCGTTTGAAAAGTACACGAGCGAGAAGCTCGATCGGGTTTGTGATTCCGACAAATGTTATCAAAACAAAGGTTGGCTGACATGGGCCGTCTCGTTAGCTGGTCAAGAAACTTCACACGGTGAACGAAGGCCTGAAGAAATTTGCACACGTCAACAAGAAAGCGTTTGAGCAATACAACTCGTTTACGAAGCAGCGTGATCAGCTCTTACAACGGCGTGAGGACTTGGATAACTCGGCGGCATCGATTGAGGAGCTCGTGCAAGTGCTCGACCAGAGAAAGGACGAGGCTATTGAGCGGACGTTTAAGCAAGTGGCGAGTAACTTTGAGGAAGTGTTTGAGAGTTTAGTCCCTGCTGGTCGAGGTAGGTTGATTATCCAACGACGAATAGACCAGGTGAGTTAAGCTCGTATTTTTGGAACTGTTCGTCTTGCTGACGCTCGGTCCAAGGATGAGGATGCCATGGACGAGGCGGACGACACGCAGCAGAGCACGATCGACAATTATACCGGAGTTGCCATCAAGGTTCGTGAGTGGCCAATACCCGAGATGGCCTGTGCTCAAAATATTCGCAGGTATCGTTCAACTCGAAAGTTGATGAAGGCCTACGGATACAACAGCTCTCTGGTGGTCAAAAATCTCTTGTTGCCCTCGCTACGGGTATGTGGCTGACTCTCGGGTATTGGCATAACGATTGACACGTATGTGATGGTTTGCAGTGTTTGCAATACAAAAATGTGACCCTGCACCGTTTTACCTGTTTGACGAGGTATGCATATTTCAGCATGGAACAACCAATCGCTGACCACGGAGTCAACAGATTGATGCCAACCTTGACGCGCAATACCGTACTGCCGTGGCTAGTGAGTTATGAATTCGTTCTTCTCCCCGGCACTCAGCCACTTTGATTATAGATATGATCAAGTCGCTTTCACACACTGCTCAGTTCATCACGACGACGTTCCGGCCCGAGATGTTGGTCACGGCTGACAAATTCTACGGCGTCTTGTTCAATAATCAAAAAGTGAGCTCCATTCGGAGCATCAAGCAGGAAGAGGCGATGGAATTTGTGGATCAGGTGTGACATTTTTGACGTGATGCGGCGTATTTCTGAAACTGAGATTGAATCGTTTCCAGGAGGCTCAAGCGCAGTGAACCGCGGCTCGCATGTCGTGGGATTCTGCTTTGTCACTTGGTATTTTATCGTTCGTTTCTTTATACTGTAAGTAAGAATAGTGTAGCTGGGAGAAGGCTTGTCGTATTTGCATGAACTTGCGGGGCACATTACCCTGACTTTTTGAGTAGACGAAAGAATGTCAATGACGTAAACAGTCACATGATTCATGACGAGCACAGCCACCTTCGGCAATATCCGGATGAGAGGCAAGGCCAAGTTCTGCGCACAACCATCTCGACGAACAAGGCCTCATCCCCCCTCAAGGTAAGCATCCCATACCGCCGTTTGTGCTGCACGACAATGTCATCAAGCTGTCTGGCATGCGTGATACGTTTGATACGAAAGAACACGAATGTTTGAGGTGGATCGAGCGAGGTCGGGCTGGATGACGGGCTTTCGTTGACGCAGGCTGTGACCAGATGGTGGAATTTGGTGTTGATCTACTCGCTCCCTCTAGACTCGGAACACCCATGGCCACCACGAAAACGACAAAGGGCAAGGCGGCAGGTGCGTAGGGTCGGCTTATTTACCCCATATCATGACTGAGGAGGGGGTGACAGCCCCAGCTGGCAAAGCAGTAAAAGATGCCAAGGCCGCCAAGAAAGCTGTCTTGCAGGGCGTTCACTCGCACTCATCACGCAAGCCGAGATTCTCTGTGACGTTCCGACGACCCAAGACGCTGAGACTGAGCCGCAAGCCCAAGTACCCCCGGAAATCGATTCCGCATGCGCCGCGGATGGACGAGTTCCGGACCATCGTCTCGTGCGTCGTGGTATGTTGATAGCTGGAGGATGCTGACGGATGAATGCAGACCTTTGAACACGGAGTCTGCGATGAAAAAGATTGAGGAGCACAACACGCTGGTGTTTGTTGTTGACATTCGAGCGAACAAGCGTCAGATCAAGGATGCTGTGAAGAAGCTCTACGATGTGCAGGCAGCCAAGGTGAACACGCTCATCCGGTGAGTGACGCGTGTCGTGTTGTCGATCCGATCGATAATGAAGACTTTCAGACCGGACGGAAAGAAGAAGGCGTATGTCCGCCTCGCGCCTGACCATGATGCGCTGGATGTCGCCAACAAGGTGATGTGTGGTCTTTCGAGGATGATCATCGCGCTGATGGGGTGTTGCCAGATCGGTTTCATCTGAGGCATTTAAGCGGGGGTTGGTTGGAGTGGTCGTCGTCGTCGTCGTCGTTGTTGTATCGTAGTGCACGCAGACACGGATATGTTTTTATGACGACTTGCTTAAACCCGTCGCACGACAAAGTGGAAGTGTTTTTTGTGTTCTGAAACTTTTTATCGTCGTGTCGACGGTAACCGTGTGATCGAATATTTTGATCGCTTTTGCTTTTTCTCTCTCATCTCAGTTCATTTTTTCCCGCAGTTTCGTTCGTTTCCCGGTCGTCGTCCTCAACGCCGTCGCCGACGACGAGCTCGTTCGTTTCCTCGCAGGCCGCGACCCCCAGCATCTCTTGAAACACTAAATATTGTTGTCTAATACTTTCTGCTGCTCACCGCAGTGACACACAAACACACTCGTTACCCTCCATGTACCCTTCGTTTTGCCTGGTTCTCTTCGCGGTCTTTGTTTCCCTTGTCGACGCCTCTCGCTCCTCACATGCCAGGCGTTCCTTTGTTCTCAAGCACAGAGACTCACAGGGCGGTCTCCTCGGTGCGCCCTTGCCTTCTTTTTCTCCCGCTCAGATCCCAACAATCCCCGCATCTAGGCGGTCTCCTCGATGGTCTCGGCAACGGTCTGCAAAGTCCAACGACGTCCTCCGTCCCTCCGCCCACGTCGACCGAGCCATCTTCCTCTTGCGTTAGATTATTGGGCCTTGATATCGGCTGTTCTTCGACGTCAATTTCACCTCCAGCCACGTCTCCTGCCCAAACGACACCCGGTACAACGACACCGTCTACCACCCCGACGTCTTCGTGTGGTGGTTTATTAGGGTTAGGATTCGGTTGTTCTCCTTCGTCGAGCAATCCCCCGACGTCCTCTCCGACGTCCCCGAC
>QFEQ01000952.1:0-36590 GCA_003316335.1 Hemileccinum impolitum | reverse complement strand
CTCTCATCATGCCTTGCTTGATCTTGCACCCTTTTTTTGGTTTGTTTTCTTTCGAGTTTGTTACGTTGGTGTTTTTTGTTTCCCTTTCTCTAGTCTTGTTACTGCTAGTGGTACTTACCTACTAATGTCCATACGCATGTACTCTCCGTGAGGGGATCTCAAAAGGGACACAAACTGGGTGCATAGATTGATTTGCAGGATTGAAAATAGACACGGTAGCCAATGTGGGGATAGTGAGATGGTGTACTATATAAATAAGCATCGTCCGAGTCACGATCCAACCGACGCAGGCCGACATCCGTCTGCAACCTTTGTCAAGAACCGCTCGAGGACGGATTTGCCCCGCCAGAGGTTGGCCAGTGCGATCCGCTCATTGGGTAAATGTGCCCGGTCCTGTTTATGTGATTTAGAGCGTGGCGATCAGCGCGCGCGTAACAGCCACGGGGGTTCACGCCGATAAGAGTAAACGAGAACACGCACCGAGCTCTGACCGAGCGGAAGGTGGAGCGCACGGCACTGAAACGTCTTTTCCAAGCAGGGCACGGAGGGGATAGACTAGCGATATATATATATATGAAAAGGGCGTGTGGAACAACCAAAAAAAAACGTACGCCGCCTTCACGGATGCGCAGGGGTTCGACGCCCCATTCCTCGCAGACGGCCGTTTCGAGCGCTTTGAACCACGGATCGTCGAGGTCGCCCAACCACCAGTCCGCGGTATGATCGATCGTGACCTGATCAACAAATACGGATGCGTCAACGTGCCAAAGGATCCAAAGAGGCGAAAATACGCACGGAAAGTGTATTGGGGGATTGGAATATGTTGAACGAGGCACTGAGGTGGGAGACAAGCGCGTGCGAAACCGTCTCTAGGTCTTGGTCTGGCACGATCCGCAGCGAGAGCTTGGTCGTCACCTTGCCAGGAATGACGGTGGGAGCTGTACAAGTGTATGAAATACGGCGATCAGTGGCTATCGATCACGGACTTACTTCCGGGACCAGAGACCGAGATGTTGTGGACCGTAAGCGAGGGCTCACGCCATCGTGAAGAGAGGACCGAGGCGGGGCTGTTCGTCACCAACGCCAACAGCTCGTAGAGTTGTCTCTCGTCTTCAGTCTGGGGGCGAACGCTGTCATCTGAGATCACGATTTGAGCCGTCAGAGATGCAACCATCGTGGAGGTCAGATAACACACAAAAGCCTGAAATCGCAACTTTGTGCTGGCCGTCCGTCAACGTTGCAAGTAAACGAATCCTGGAGATGAACGTCAAAGAAATGCTGTGCTGTCGGATATCACACATACATGTCAAGCATTGGTTCTGTCGTGGCTCCTCCTTCAATACCAGAGTGTTGATCCGGAGCGCCGCTGGCAATCTACGAGACATTCGGAACGAGCTTGGGCTCAAACCCTGGGAACATACCTCAACTGTAGCATGGACAACACCACGCAACCCGTACGTTATGCATGGCGGGTACTCAGTTATCCAAGTAGAGTTGCTGCATGAATGAATTAGCAAAGGTCGGTCGATTTGCGGCGGGTCGATACCTGAGTAGAATGGCGTCAATGTGTCCAATTTGAGACTGAGAATATGAGCGACATGTTGAAAGGGCAAACGAACGAAGTCAAACCTTGTGTGCCAACACGGCATCCATGAACCCGGCGCTGCCTACTTCTTCCTCACCTTCGATCAAAAACACCAGGTCAACACCAAGAGCCCGCTTCCGCAACAATTCGGCGGCAGCGCATGCTGCTGCCATGATAGGACCCTTATTATCTGTGATACCCCGACCGTATAAATAACCATTCCGGCCGGTGACAGCGAATGGGTCAGAGTTCCAGCCATCACGTGGAGCCGAGATGATGTCGTAATGCCTGAAGAGACTCAACGAACGAACAAGAAATGAGGAAGATAACTCTACCCATAGAACAATATTCGAGGCTTCGGATGCTTGCCTTGCGTTCCGTGAAATGTCGACAATACTAGTGGACTCCCGTGCTCTCCGGTAGGTATCTGCTCAAGGTCGGAACCCAATTACTGGTTGTCATATATAAACAGAGCCTCACTAGTGCTGACTCGGCGCCAAGTTGGTGCAGACACTTTTTCAACCAGATAGCTGCCTGACGACAATCTTCACGGTGCAAAGGATCAGAGCTGACGCTCGGGATAGAAATAAAGATTGATAATGCGTATATCATGATACCTACATGTAAAATGTGAGTGATTTGGATTTCACACGGCGTACCGCGCACCATGACCATCATCTTCAGCTCCAGGCAAACTATTGTCCGACAGCGGGACAGAGCTTCTTCTCTGCGGCGAGTCAATGTCCCAAATCTAGACGAAACGTGGTGTACGAGCGCAAGGGAAGAGAGGAATTACGTACCTTCACAAACCCGTCATTGGCACCTGAGATCAGTACAAATTCATTTCCCTGAGACGAATGGGTCACAATAGAAGAAAGCACAATCCCCTCGTGGGCACTCCACGACGCGGTGCAGTTGAATGTAGGTGACCATCGCTTAGATCCATGGAGGTTAGCGTATTGAGATGCCCAGACTACCTTGGGCACTAACCTGTATCTGACCATTCGAGGAACACGTGTAAAGCTCAGAATGCATCATGGATAGTGACAATATGTCGGTGTTCTGCGAAACATGATGAGCTCTTGCTTGTATGCAAAGATGCCTTGACCGACCTCTTGGATTATGATACTCCTAACTAGTGTCCTGGTCTCAAGATCGAATACCTGAACGTATCCTTCCTGACACCCTGCAAAGATGGTATCGCCTGTAACTGCGAGGGACAAAACCGCGCCATGATTACATTCAAAGGTATGCTTTAACACTGGGCCAGAGGAAGTGCATGTCCATATCTGGCGAGAAGTGAGTGTTGATCGTCACATTAGATCTGACCAACCTTGACTGACTCATCGCCACTACCCGTCAGGAGGTGATAAATCGTGTCAGGTTGCAATGCAGCATCACTGGATCCTGTTCTTTGAGATGGTGTCACCGCCATACAGTATACATATCCAAAATGTGCGGAATCAAGAACGTTAGAAGCTGGAATCTCAATCACGTTTTTGCAGCAAGGACTTGCGACCGAGGGAGGGGAATGGCCAAGGTTATTTGCCAGGAGATCGGCGGGTTTGTGAGTGTACTGAGGATAGCTGTCAAAGAATTTGTGAACTTTGCGAGTGGGAGTGGATGTGCCAGAAGTAGGTTGTTCCTGAGATGGACGGTGGGTAGTTTGCTGACCGAAGTTGAACCACTGTATCGATGTATTCTGGCAGCCAAGGTAAATAGTTTGTAGAATAGGATTCCAGGCCAGAGAGAAAAGATCGCCTGCTCCGGTCTCTAAGTAGGGGTGGAGGACATATATCGGGGCGAACGTCTCCGTGGACCATATCTGATCCGGATTAAATTATGAACGATCACTGTGAGAAAATAGCACCTACCCTAACAGTACTGTCGCCTGCGAAAATCAGAAACCGAACACGAAAGATTCACGGGACACCTACCTGAAGCGCTGAACAGCCACTGTTTGTGTTCTACAAGCTCCAAAGCAAGGATACTTCCTGTATGGCCACGGAGACTAGTTTTGAGTGTATAAGAAAGCTTGTCCCAAACCTGTTGTTGTTGAGGAACTGATGGAAGGATACTAAAGAAGAGACCGACCGAGATGTCTTGGCACTGTCCTCCGACAAAGATGTGCCGAGAATCAGCCATCAGGCTGAGAACAGACTTGTTTTCGTCACCCAAAGAATGTAAAGATCGAGGAGAAGAGAGCGAGGGTGCGGGTCTGTAGACGGAGGCTTCGGAACTAGACATGAGAGACGGATTCAAACGGATTGATTGAGAACTGACGCACGCGGAGGTACCTTGACGTCCATTTTCCCCATACATGAACCGCTGTCGCGCAAACAGCCGGACATGATGCGAGACTTGGACCGTCTTTTCGGGTTCCGTTCGGTTCCAGATGATGGACAGTAAGTCTCGAGATCTGTGGTATGTCAACAAATGTAGCACAACGGTGCAAGAAGTGTTGGCGTCACCTTTTGGAAACCAACCGCCACCTTTTGGAAACCAACCGCCACCTTCAAACTCGAATGGCGTCAGAAAAGGCGCGATTGGCGAAAAATAAGGTGAGCTGCAGTCAACATCAGGGTCGGTCTGAGTAATACTTGGCTAGGGAAATGCGGCGTTCAAGTCTGGGGACTACCCCACTGCCATTGGTCACTACACCGAGGCCATCCTTGCTGACAGTGCCGACCACACCTTCTTCCTCAACCGTGGAGCGGCATATCTCAAACTAGGCAAGTACGTCCGTAGCACATTTATCCCAAGACCGCTCTGCGTGGGCTGATCAGTCGTTCTCTAGAGCCGAGGACGCGGAGAGGGATTGCACCAAAGTTTTGGCATTGAGCTCCGACGATGTCAAGGCACTCTTTAGGAGGGCTCAAGCCCGGAGAGCACTCGGAAACCTGGATGATGCTCGGACAGGTATGGAACGATACCAAGCCAAACCGACAATCACTCATTCATTTACAGACCTGGACAAGGCCCTCGCGCTAGAGCCTGCGAACGAATCGATAAAGAGTGAGGTGCTCGAGCTTGACAAGTCACCAAACCAACAAAAGCTCAAGCAACGTTCCAAGCCTATCGTAAGTCCTTTTCTGCTACAACGATGCTAGTGAGGGAACTGGATTCTCATCGTCAGGCTGTCGACACGCCCAAAGTCACCACCCCAAAACGACGTCGAGTTCCCATTAAGATCGTTGAAGCCGATGCACGACCATCCAACGGAACACAAATTGCCGCACCCCCAGAGACCAGAAATACGGATCTACTCCAGCCTGTCTCATCGCGCCCACTGAAGCAAGAGAGCAAGCCAGCCACAACACAAGTTCCTCCGTCAAAACCGCAGACCTTTGTGGATGTTAAACAAGCGCGCAAAGAGTCTAAGCCGGTCAGAATATCAGGTGGAATATTCCGTCCTACTGGGAACCACACCATCGTTACCAGGACACCAAGCGAGACTGCCTCTTCGCCGCGAGAATCCACCCCACGACCAACGTCAAGCAGTACAGGTACACCACGATCCCAAAAGCCACCGACGACGCTCTTTCAGTTTACCAAGTCGTGGGACTCCCTACAATCCGACACGGACAAATGGGATCTCATTTGTGTAAGCCACTGTTGTACAGGTACCTCCAAGAAGCTTACTTTTCTTGTTTAGACAATTCCTCCATCTTCCGTCCCAGCATTGTTCCAAGTCTCGTTGGAGCCGGAGTTGCTCCGATCCATTTTGCACACGTTCCAGGCCATGCTCGAGCAAGATCCAGGTCCAAACACAAGAGATATCGTCAGAGATTACCTTTTGGGCTTTACCAAGGTTCAAAGATTCGGAACGGTAATGCTGTTCATGGATAAACAGGAGAGGCAGCTATTGGAGCTGTTACACGGAAAGGTGAACTCTACACATTCGTAGGATTACGAGAGTGTATATTCGTAAGCATATTATGACTTGTCGGCGTGTGTAACACAGCGTCGGAAGATTTCCAACAGTTACAGTAATTGATGGAGGTTCTGTCTCAAGGTTGACCACCGACACACCGCTATCATCACTGGGAATGGCTACTCGATCCCATGAGGCCGACGCCAACCAAGCAGGTATCTCGGAGTCACCAGTGGATGGTGCCGACGTCTCGGATCGAGCACCTCGAAGAACCGAAACGAACACAAGCGAACACACCGGACTGCTCGAGGTGTTCAAAGCAAACCTCATCCAAGCTAGTCTCTATCGACCTGCGAGCGACGAGGAACGAGCGAGTCACGATGACACGACTCTCATGTCCGTTCGTCCTCCCTTTCTCCACTCTCAGAATCTGAAAAGCCGTCGCACACCAGGCGCTTTCTGCGAGCGCGCCGGTATGACCTCCACAAGGCAGAGATGCAATTCGCCCATGCAGAGGCCTGGCGAAAGCAACACAACGTCGACGAACTGTTCAAGACGTTCGACACCGCAGAGCTGGAGTCGTCCCGGCAATTCTATCCCCGTTGGACTGGGCGCCGAGACAACGTACGTATCAGCGCTTTTTTCCATCTCTGCGATCCGATCGCGTTAACGCACCGACCGACGCTCCTTCCAGCGAGGCATCCCAGTGTACGTATACCGACTAGCCTCCATCAACGCCTCGCTGCGCCGCCAACTAGACGCAGTTCCATCCGAGAGACGCCATCTACGTATGTACGTCCCTCGCTCGAACAGCGCACCCTCACAGCAGTAAGCGTCGACGACTGATCCCTCCTCAGCATCGTCCTCTACGAATGCATGACCCGCTTCGTGTTGCCCCTCTGCGACCACGTCCCACACGACCCACCAACCCCGCTCTCCTCCGTCGTGACCATCGTCGATCTCGCGGGCATGTCGCTCGCCGCGATGTGGTCCCTGCGAGGCCACCTCCAACAGGCCTCCACAATGGCCACCGCCAATTACCCGGAAACGCTGGATACCATCGCTATCGTCAACTCGCCCTCGTTCTTTCCGACCGTGTGGAATTGGGTCAAGGTATGTACGCGTCAGAGATTTGGGATTGTAGCTGTTGAAGCGTGACGGTTTCTCGAATGCGCGACGACGCTAGGGCTGGTTTGACGAGGGCACCCGTCGCAAGATTCATATTCTGGGAAAAAATCCCGGAGATACCCTTTGCAAATTAATCAACGAGCAAGACTTGCCTGAATCTTATGGCGGTAAACTGAAATGGGTCTTTGAAGATGAGCCATGCTTGGATAGCGACATCCAGAAGGCCATCGGCGAAATGCCAAAGGGCCCGGTTGCTTTCATTGACGGTACCATTGTGAGACAATAGCGATTGCACACTACATCTCGAGATAGACATCTTAGTTATAAAGGTTCTGAGGGACAAGGTGGGCAGGTCATAGATGTATTTTGGCACCACGATACATGTCGTTGAGACACCGAAAGCACTCTTAGTAGTCCATTAGATTTCCACTGGTGTTCCCCAGAGAGTACAATACATTATAGTGCACAGAGGATAATGATATATGCCTTCAAGGACCGAAAGCTCTCACTCGAGGTCATCCTCGGGTTCGGCCACCACACCGTCTTCATTCCATATCTGAAGGAACTGTGGGCCAAATGTCAATGATCGATGTACGCACAGACAAGGACAAGCGCTTTACTTACCGTCGCTTTTTGCGCTGCCAAGTGTTCAGGTAGAATGAGGGGTGCCATGGCAAACGGTAGACGATCCCAGGATATCGGAAACTGATGTCGTTTGATAGCAGCCTTGTCGCCAACGGCACTCTTCTTTCCTGGAACAAATTTACTGCATTTTCTGGCGGAAACAATAAGTCGAGAACATGCGCGGTCGCAAGCTGACTTACTCCTCGGATAGACCATACAACCCCTTCAAGTGCGATTTCAGCAACATGACGATGCAGATCATGACCGACGTTCTCATGATGTCGATATTCAACTTTGACTCTAGCGGCGGTTGCGGAACGGGGTTCTATGAACGGGATAAGTGATTGCCAAAGAATCCAGTCGATCGTCTCACCACCGCGTGAGTGCCATTCGGGATGGAATGTTGTTGCGGCTCGTGGAGCTGGACGAGTAAATTGGAGGGTGAAACGACTTCTACCAGTTGCATTCCTGAAGTGGATAAAATGGACGTGAGGTGTTTGATGACAACGAGTACTTCTTCTTGAGTCTTGTAATCTAGAGTAGCAAAGTTCTCAGCCATGTAACGGGAAAATTCAACGTCGTCCTAGATATCATATTCAGAAACAAAATGAGATACAGAAATGTGGAGATATGTTTCACCTGCGATGATTTCAATGCGGTCGGAATGTCAAATGCTTTGACCAACGCTTTCAAGAAATCCTGTCGAGGCGCTCTCTTTTCTCGAACTAATGAATACCATCGTTGCAACAGGGCAGTTGGCTCAGGTTGCATATGATAACCTGGCTACAACGTCATTGTCGTCAAAACAAAATCAAAGTGTGTACTGACCTTGGACGTTATTTGGTGAAATCACTTTCTGGTAATCGAACGACTGCCTTGCACTGACGATGAAGCGGGCATTGAGAAGACTCATATGCTTATTGTACAAAATGGCATGCAACGCGTTTGCCCGAGCGCTCATCGCTGCGATAGGGCTCGTTTCGAGCGCGACAATGACCGGAAAAGACTATTCCATTTAGTGGTATCACTGACTAAAAAAATGGGTACATCCGCATACCTGAAGCGGGTGCGCAAGCCCTTGCTTGACCGTGAAGGTCACGATATCAACAGCAACAGCCTGTATCTGTGGATTCTGAGACAGCGCAGCCTCTAAGATGGGTGAGATGTAACGTTGAACGACCGCGGAGCTGACCCTGTTCAGCACAGGTTCGTCATCATCACTTGTATCCGAACGCGCGATTCTTACCCAGAATCCGCAAACCCTTCTGTATTCCCGACAAGCTCAGCCATATCCACAACGCCATCCCCCTTTCCTTGCCCAGAGGCTGGAACAGCGTACTTAGATACCATCCAAGTTTGACTGTACGAATTACTCACCCTTGCGCTGTTCAGCGTGCTTCGTTGCCTCGGAAACCAGGAAATCTTGCATGATCCTCAACAACCGTCCTCGGCTTTCTTCGTCAGATGAAGCAAAAATCGCGTCCATAATCCCAGCAGATCGCTCCAACGTCATCAGAGTCGGTTGGGCACGGAACAAGAAGCCTTGCAAGGGCATTCCATAAAGATAAGTCACGTAAAACACGGATACGCACCTAGACATTGCAAGATCCGTCCCTTGAGACCGGGATCGTTGTACTTTGCATACAAGGAAAGGAGGCTATTATAAATATGTTCCACGATGGGTCCCTGAAACAGTCTGCGATTAAAAGAATTGCCGCCACCTCATGCGTTTAATTACCTCTGAAACGTTATTCAACTCGGTCGCAAATTCTGCAAACGGTTAGACCTCTTCCATACATTTGACCATTGCTGCGCTTACCAGGTCGCTCAACACGAAGATGATCAAAGTCGCAGTGTTCCCCAAGTAAGGAGACGATAAAGATCAGAATGGATAATGTCCGTGTCTCGACAGCTGTCATCGTCTCGTTGATACGGACAATAGACTGCTGAAGACGGGCTTCAAAGCGCGTGAGATGCACCCAAGTCCGTTGATACGAAACGCTCACCATTGCACGACTTCAACAGAGCGACAAGTCGATGAAAATCATGTGTGAGATGCTGTACGACTCCACACATGCATGCGACGCTTTCTTGTAAGCACTTGAATAAAAAAAAAGGTCAGATGTATTCGATTGAACATGTCCACTCAACCTACCACCAGGCCACCAACGTTTGACGGCTTGACAATCATGGGTTGCAACACCAACTGTAGCTCCTGGCCAAACTTGACCGCAGTTTTTGGCATGTGGGGAATCGAAATTCGGAAGACCCGAAGCAAGTAGTCAGTTACGGCCAATTCCTCGGGCTACGAGGCGAAATTAGGGGCACGCTACATGCAGACAATGGATCTGTACGAACGGAAGCAGGGTTCTTCAAATAAGGAAGCAGGGTGGATGCATTGCTGCCCGACAGTACAGACGGATACGCAGTCGCGAACAGATAGAGCGTTCTAATACAGGATTGCACCGTCTGGAGCCAGAGAAATTTAGAACCAACGTCGCGCCTCTAGTAGTAAATCCAACACTCACAAAGCCAGGAAGATCGGAAGCGTCGACGAGGCCATCGATCAAGGTTTCACATATCTCCGAGTACTTGGCATGCATGGAAGGGGCGTCCACAGCGTTTTGGCTCGACATAATTTTGTGAAGGAGATCCTCCAAGGGGGACTGCCTGTCCTTAAAGTAAGCGGACACACCCATGATGACAGACACTTTCAAGAGCAAGGAAGTCTTGTCCTGAGTGTTACTTGACGAAGGCGGCTTTCCCTTGAAAGCAACAGTTTGAGAGGGCACGTTCTGGAACCACAGCTCTTCCACTGTCTTGATGGCGAGATCCTTGACGGAATCATCCTCATCCAACATTCGCAATACAAGCTTCGTGCAAATGTCAACGCGACGCCCCAAGTCCTCAGTAACACCGTAGTATTGCTTGAGCAATTTGATCACACGCTTTCGTACTCCAAGCCCTGTGTCCTGTTACGGGAAATTCAGCGAGTTTCAGGTGAGTAGAACAGGTAAGCAGATACCGCGATACGGTCAGCAATTCTCGAGTAGTAATCACCGACAACTTCAGGCGATTCGATCATGTATCTACCGATCAACTCGACGGCAGCATCTCGGACAGCTGGGGAGGAGTCTAGTAGGTGCCCTTCAATGGCTCGTCGTACGTTCGCCTGTCTTGGATAAGACACATGCACCTGGCTGGTTTAATTGTACACATACCGTGGAAAGAATACTAGAGTCGCTGGTAACGATCTGGCCAAGAGCTCGCAAGGCTTTAGTTCGCATAAACACAGGTGGCGCGTCGAGAGCCATCAGCACCACATTTAGGATGGGTCCGAAAGAGCTCCTGAGATTTTGGACTGTGCCTATTTCCTCTGCAAGTAGGTCAATACGAGCTGTTTCTTCTTCAGATCTAACAAATAAGAAAACACTGAGACGGGCCACGTTGGTACATACTCACCCGACATCGAAAACATCGTTGGCGCGGCTGGTCCAGACTTCGCACAAGGCATTCCGAAGTTTCATACAGAGAATGAGCGTCGACGATCTTTGTGCGGGCTCAGCATCGTCCTGGGATGGTAGACTAGCACGCAATACTCGCAGAGCATTTGCCAGTTCGTGACCCCACAGTGCAGAAGTAAGTTCGCGAGCGCTCTGACCTCGGAAGAGTGATGTAGCTACGAATACCATGATAGTCTACGACGCACCTCGTAGGCTTGATCGTCAGATGAACGTTTCAACAAATGGAAAGAGATGGTTTCATGACGACTTAGGAGCGTATCGAAATCCTGCACCTTCTCCGTTGAAAGAATCTAGGTAAAATGATCGTGAGACTCGTTCTTTCACGAGGTGAAATGCATAATGCATGCCTCGTCAAGCGGGATTAGTGGATGCTTGCCACTTCGTTGTCGAACTTTTATAGCGCTTGATCGTAAACGAGCAGCAATAACTCCCAAATGATCTAAGGCTATCGCCCTTGCAGCGTTAGTATCTATCTGAACGCTTGTCTTGACGTCGTCTAGTGAGGTGACCTGGGCAAGAAAGTACTCTCAATTGCATGACGAATTGTGGTCAATCAATCTTACCATGAATTTGCATATCACACTCAGAATTAAACTTGCCGCTGGCCACTCTGGCCAATACAAGACAACCAAGAGGTCAGAAATGAGGTTATCGAGGATGATTCGATACTCGGCCTCATTTGAGTTCTTCGTCAGCTTCCCCTTGCCCGACCTAGACATGCGATGAAGGTGTGCGATGAAGGTGTGCACGCAGGTACAGGAATGGGAACCTACCTTTGTGTCAAAAAAAGAACGATCGTTTTTGCTGCATTGGTAGCTGAGTCTAAGCCCGACATATATAGTTGTATCTCCTGGTGTCGTGAGCGTGAACGAAACGCGGAGTATCCCATCGTACACACCTCTACGTCCTGTTCATCAAAAACGACGCCTTTGGTCTTCTCAGTCGTGTTGTCTTGATTCCGCAGCGCGCGATTTTGACGAGTTTTGGAAATCTTCCGCGCAGCTACCCGGACATCGCGTGCCGAGGTCTGTACGAGTTGAAGAAGGAGAGCAGACACTGTACGTATCGAACGGCCGTCGCGCAGACTGCGACGATGTTGTCAACGAAGGGACGCGAACTTGGAGAAGAAGCAAACAGACCGGAATTGTCCAGCTTTCTTGTGGCTGTTGGAAAGCTTGATGAGTGACGACAAAATTTCCTCAATGATCCACGACCGTTGGTCTTCGTGGTTTGCAAACACCTTGAATAGATTAGCCTAGCCAAATTCCGATATCAACGGGATACTCACACTTCGAATGATAGAAAGAGCATCGAGGCGAAGACCTCTCATGGCACTGTTTCCCAATGTGCTCAACACGACATTCTCCCGTTTACCCTTTGCGTCACTCTCGGCAGACTCGACAACAAAAAAAGGTCCTATAGCGATATAAACCGCTTGGATGATGATTGCATCTGACATGCTAATTCCATCTGCGGAAAAGAGGGTGTTAATGCGAGGAAGGGCAGCAGCGAGAGCTTGAAAGAGCTCGGTCAGTAGCTTTCGTAGCTCTCCACAGCTAGAATGGGTGTAACGGAGTAGGCAGTTAAGTTGAGGGGACGCTGCTCCACTGACTGCTGCGCCCTCTACGAACGGATAGACGACCATGGTGAGCTGATTCTTAACCGTGCTAAGGCAAGTTGTGATTAACTCTTCTGAGTAAAGCTGCGGCGCGACTGAGTGAATCAGCTAAAAGGGAGAAGAGGTAGCGAACCTGTTTTGTAAGGCTCTCGCCACTTAAGAGTGCCATACAACATTCTGCGGCGAGGATGCTGTCTCGAGAGACTTCCAATCGGGTGGCCAGCTCATGTACGTCGGAGTCTGTGAGCTGTTGTGAATGCGAATCATGTACCGCGGGACCGTTCTCCTCTTGTAGGTCTATACCATCCGCGACCTTTTGAGTCTTTTTTGATTTGCTGGGTGACGAGGGTACCGGTGGAAGGTGGGTGGATGTACGTAGAGCATCTAAATCCTCCCCTGCCTTGATTGAGCGCTCTAGAATTTTCATTAGTCTTGATAAAATCGGTGTTCCGATATCTCCAAGCGTGTCTCGTGACTTTGACCCAGAGCTAGCATTGATGACACCCTCACGCGTTGCACGTCTCGATCTCTTAGAGGGGCGAGCAAGCTGACTGATGTATTTGGTCAATTTCCTTACGATGCTTGGCTGGAGATGTGGATGATTGCAGTCAACAGTAAGGGGAGAGAAGTATTCTTTTGGGAGGTCAGCGGGTTCGATGTCGGCTGCGAGAGAATCCTCCGCCTCGAGTATATCTTCAATCAAGGTGTTGAGCCTTTCAAGGGGGGCTGTGATACACAGGAAGTCAATGGCACTGAATAGAACGAATATGGTTCGTGATACCTCGCTCATCCCTGTCGCCAGTGCGCCGAGCAGAAGATTTAATGTTAGCATGGGTATCATGTTCCGGATAATCACCGTCTTCATCGGCGGATTCGTCGGGAGAGGCCAAATCGCCAGAGTGTTTTGATGACTTTGTCGAGGGTGTTTTCCAGGTGGAGGTAGGAACATTGACATAAGCCAACAGCTGGCGGGATGATTTCGACGACCTGTGAGATGGCGTTTCGCTTGTGGATCTCTTGGTGGGAGGCACGTTTGTGGGGTTAGCCGCGTGTATGCGCTTTTGGGAAGGTGTGATGAGCTCATCCGGTGATTTACGTTTTCTAGGGGTTGCAAAAGGCTGGGGAGTGAGCGGAACAGGTGATTTCGGACGGGGTGGATCTACTTTTGAGGGCGATTGGTGAGGGGTGCTCGTGGGCTTTGAGTCCAAGAGGTGAGCGGAACGATTGAGGAAATCCTTGAAAAAGGGGCCCGATTCGTCTGGCTTGTAGACACGCTGCTGTGATTTGACTTGGCTAGGATGGCCGAGAGCGAATGCGAGGGAGGAAGAGGAGGACCTGATGCCGGGCGGGGGCGGTGTGGGATATGCCGAGGTTGGATTGAAGCGCTGGAGAACGGAGTTGGCTATCGCGGATGGATAACAAGAGGCGTCTGAGGGTGCAAAGGTCCAACTAGAGGGGGCAGAGAAGCTGTACTGGCTAACGCTGGAGCGAAGCGTGAGCGGGCGAGAGGCAAGATGAACGAGTACGTACGGTGTGCCATAAGAGAGGTAGCGAACGGAGTCGTCCCTGGTGGTCTGCCAGTACTGTGAGTGTTGGGCGGGGGTGGATGGGTCGGAAAGATACGTCAGTTCGCGAGAGTAGTCGGAAAAGGACGATGGATGTGTCTGATAGGAGACGGCCGAGTAGTTGGCTTGCATGTACGTCGGGGGTGGTGCTGGGGTGGAGAGATTGCTGATGTGCCTCGTCACTGTCGGTGCTGGTCAGCGCAGCGCGAGTACGAGCAGAAAGACGGTACCATGTGCAGAGGGCGTTGTGGAGGCGGTCGGGTACGCGGCGAAGAGTCGGTGGGCGTCGTACACGGCGTCGGGGGCGGGTCCGTGCATGGCTGGGTCGGGCGAGTACATCCCCTGCGACCCGCCCGCATACCACTCCGAGTGTCCGTTCATCCTCCTCGCAACAGCAGACCAAGTAATAGCAAGTTCGATTACAGTCACGCGCCCAGTCACAGTCACACACTTATACTTACAGTCCGCCTCCTCTTCCGCGATAGACTCCCCTCCTCGACCTCTGCTTGACGCTTGTGTTTCATCCCCGTCACGCGCATGATATCCTTCCTCTTCTCCTTCTCCTTCTCACCCTTCAACCGTTCCTCCTTTGCAATCTTCTTCCGATGCACCTCTTTCCTCGCGTTCTGCTTCTCCTTCCGTTTCGCAATCTGGTCCTTCCGCAGGGCTTTGATCTGCTGCAAGAGCGCAATAGCTCTTTTCTCTTCTGGTTCCATCACAACAGCACGCTGCTGCATGTATGTCTTCTTGCTCTGCGCTTTCATCGCCCTCGGTTTCGACGCATACGGCAACGAGGCCTGCAATTTCTTCGGTATCTTGAGCGGATTAAATCGTCGCGGTATCCGTTCGATAGGCTTGTAGCGCGAGCTGATATTCAACGGCGTTTTGATGCCTTCATCCCGTCGCACTTGGCCCGTGAGCCGCATACCTTGCCAGCGCATTTTATCCGATAGCAACAGCGACGTCACCGGATTATAGAACTCACGAGGCTGGATCGAGTACCAGCACCGCAGGAAAATAATATCTATCACCTCGTTTGTCAGCCCCATCATCTCGACTTTGAAAATGACGGCCCACCACTCATCAACACTTTATCTTCAAACGTCGCTCGGAATGCCCCTTCTGGCTTCGACAGCGCTTTTTTTACTTGTCCCCGAATCCCTGAAACAGTCCGAATAGTAGCCCCTTCAAACTTGGCAACTTCCAGTGCACTCGTAAACATGTCCTTTACAAACGCCGTGTTCTTGAATATCTTGAAAGGCACTCCAGTCAGCTTCAGCTTTTTCACTATCTTTGTCGACCGGTCAATGTCGAGAACGACACCCGTGGCAGATACCCTGAACCCAGCGCTATCTCCGTCCAACGAATTGAAAGCACAGAAACCACTGTTGGGAAGAGCAACAGGTCCATAAAACGTCGCATAGCAGTGCATGTGTTCTGGAGTGTACTTGAGCATGCGCATACGGATAGAGTGATCATCGAGAGAGTATATCGGGATACTCTGGAACCGTCGCCACCCCAGCGAAAAGATAAGCGGATCATTGGTCTTGAGCGTCTTCGTGAACCAACGGTGTCGCTTTATGCGTACTTGAAGGTACCCAAATCGTTCCTCAGCCGGCAATAGACCGCCAACAATGATGGGATAATGAGGATCAAAGTTTTCAATCATCTCGCATGGAACAGAAGAAAGTTCAATGCGGACATAAGTTCCTGGCCGGTAACCTTCCGCCAACGTACGCGCTTCGCCATCGATGTCCTCAAATTCTGACCGGTTGAGCTGGAGTTGGCGGTTTAACTCGTCTTTCTTTACATCGTAAAAGTCCATCTTCTCTCCTTCTGGGTCGTCATATTGCTCGTCAAACTTGCGTTTGAGTGCTTCCTTTTTGGCAGCGAGTGCCGCAGCCCGGGTGGTTTCAGGGTCTTCAGACCCTCCGCCCTCCAAGTCTTCCTCGCCGTGCTTCTCATCACCACTAGCGTCTGCACCACCGGCCGTGGATTCGTCTCCGGTGATGAAAAGCGAACGTATCGAATCGAGGTTCTCGTCCTCCCATTCCTGCAGGTTCTCGGGCAAGAGCGGCTCTTTGGTCATGTCAAGATCATCATCATAGGACTCAGCTATCGCTCTGGGATGGAAGAAATCGTCGTTTTCTCCAAGTTCGGAATCACTATCCGCAAAGGCGACATGTCTGCCTTCCCCTTCTACGGAAGGTTCCTCTATGGGTCTCGTGGCGTTCCGGCGTGCAGCGCGCCCATCGCCACTATGTGAGGTCATCAAGGTATCGTCCTCGTCAAGGTCGTCGTCCTTGTCAGAGTCCAGGTACGGGTCGTCGCCATCGTCCGAGTCCAGCTCGTATAGCTCTCCCTCGTCTTGCGAGTCACCGTTTTCTTGATCGCTTTCCTCCTCGCCTGTGTCGTCGGCATCCCGCAAATGCGACGTTGGATCGACACTGAGGTGTTTGGACGACGATCCGAGTAATCTGATCTGACTTCGAGAGACGGCATCTCCGAGGGTAGCATCGACGTCTTGGAGATCCATGACCATCTGCTCTCCCTCACCTTGAGGTGCTGCAGTAATGGCGTCGATAAGTGTCTATAGTTTATGAGGAACGACTTACTATCCGCTGACCCACGAGTAAAGTTACCGGGGACGTTGATCCAGACCGAGTCCTTGTCGTACATGAGACCTCCGACGTCGCTCATGGGGGCATGCATGAGCAACTTTTTTTTTTCGCTCAACTTTCTCCGTTTCTCCGAGTCTGCGTCCGGAAGGGGACAAGGATCTCCTAGCACACTGACAGAGGTTATACCGAGGTCTCCGACACCGGGTATGTGGACTTTCGTGCTTTGACGGAGGTTGGTACCGCGCAAGTAACCGTACAATGTGACTGTCCGGTCACATTTGCCTTTGGATGCACGAATCGTTTCGCGTGACGTGAGATCTTCGATGCGATCCGCCAACAGGTATGGGTGGCCATTTCGGAATATGAGGGGACGGAACTTGATCACGCTGATGAAACGCGAGAGGTTGAGGATTTCGTTGTCGGGATAACGACCGTTGAGGACACCGGAAAGATAGAATAATTTTGCGCCCTGGTAAATTTCTGTCCAGAATCGTCTTTTAAGCGCCTTTTTTGTGTCCTTGAGAGTGGATTGTCTCTTGATGAGATCAAGATGGGAAAGAACGCCGATGACTTTTGGAAATCCGTGGGATTGTAATATGTTGAGAAACTCGAAGACTTCCTGTGCACCACGTCACAAAGGAGAAAGAAATGCGAGAATGCACAGGGAACAGACCATTTCGAAGCCAAAAGAGCCGTCGATCATGAGGAGCACCAAGTCGACGACCTTGGCGATGTCGATCATGGAGTTGAGGTCATTGTTGCACTCTATAAAGGTCAGTCTCCGCTTCTTCCCCGTGATGACAGTGATAGGGCCCTTGGGTTCTTGCAGGGTTTGTTTCGAATACCGACGAACGAGGCTCTTGAGAAGGGTTGTCTTTCCGACCCCTGGGGGTCCCACGATTGCAACAATGACGGGCGGTGGTATGTCGTCGGGGGTCCTGTCGACCAGTGGAACGTGGAGGCGAGTCTGGTCGCGTTCTACATTCCTACGCGCCTGTCTGTCGGCTCGTCTGCCAGACTTGGGTGCAAAGGCCTGTGCGGCGGTGAGGTCGTGAGGTCGGGGATGAACGAGGGATAAAAGACAGACCTTTTCGTTGAATCCAGACTGTTGTTTTCCCTTTTTCTTCTTGTCAGCCTTTGTACCAGACTGCGCGGGTCTGTGCGCCTTGTGGGTCTGCTGCTCCATGGTATGATATCAAGGCTGAAAACGACCCGTCATGGAGGGGTCAACAACGATCACGTGACTGACGCGTTCACCCGTGGTCCCAACTGTTGTTTACTTTCTGCCGATCTGCTTGTTTTCTCGCGATGGTCAGAAAGTCGTCCTCGCGCAACGAGTTCAGCATCCCCGGCGATGAGCTCGAACAACACCGTATCCAACTCGAACACAATCTGCAAAACACTGATCTATCTCTCCATCTATCTTCGTCGCTCCAGGACGATGACGCCCACGACAACGAGTCGCTGGAGTACCCCAGACACGGCTCAGCACCCGAACATTTCCCTGCATTTGTCTCGTTTGATCGGCACTCGCACGAAAACATGGACCTCGACGCCAGCCACATTCGCGCGTGGTCCATCCATGACGATGAGGGTATCACCCCATATGACGTCCGCACCATGTCAACTGCCGCCCATCATGCCAGTGCCGTTACTATTACTGCAGGGCTCGGCCGTGGTGGGAGGAGAGAACCCAGCATCAGCGGGGCAGAATATGATCCCGAACGCCCCCTCCAACACATCATAGCCGGTATGGAACACCAGTTGGACTACCTCAATAAATATTCATCCTCTTCTGGCGACATCGTCGTCGTACTTTTCAGCCTGTCACGCAGATTCCGATACCGACGAGGTAGACAAGTCACAGGACATCCCTCGTCCAAAATTATCAGAGACGCTACAGCGTGTTGGCTTCTCCCCTAGGCGCCCCCGCGGCGGCCAGTCCAGAGCCGCGCAACACGCATCACATACTATCCCAGAGACAACACAACGACCTACGGATGTTAATGTTTCTCGCCGGAATATGACCCCCCGCGCACGAAAAGCCACGGTCGCTTTTGACACCACTGCTACGCCAATTCGACGACACGTCTCCCAACCCGCTACTACCCAACCCCTTGTCAATGTTCAACCACCAACACCTTCCACGTCAGGTTCTCGGTTCACCAAGATGGCCCGGGGACTCACCCGTGACGTCCGCCAAGCTCAAGAGAAATGGCAGGAGGACAATGGACCTGTTCCGGCGATTGCCCCCCGCTCTATTGTCAAGGACGCGCCCAATCGAAATGTCGCGGATACTGCGGCCGATCTCAATCATGAAAGTCGTGGAGTTAAAAAGTCCAATCGCAGTCGTGTATATCTCCCAGACATCACCGGTCTAACAAATGCTGTTATCTCCCCCGCAAGGGCCAATTTAGAACGATACAACGTCCGTGGCCCGGGCTCCAAAGAGGTTGAAGGTAACTCCCCCAATGTACTGTCTCGTGAGAAAAAAAGGCTAATCGCACGACCGAAAGCTCGCCTTATAGCATCACTCAATGCGCTCCATACAAGGTTGAACCACTTGGAAACAGAGAATAGCATTGCGCGACGTCGTGTCAGAGAGCTGGAGTACGAGCTTGAAGAGTGTAAACGTGATGTTGTCAGGGAACGCACGCGAATTATGGGGTCTCAGGATGCGATAGACATCAGCGCGGCCCGCATAGCCGTGCCGTCTACTTCTCGGGCCAAGGGAAAGGAAAAGAGACAGAAAGACACGGATCCCTATGCCTCCAAATACTTTGAAGTGGTCCAGGAGAAGAAAGGTGACTCGGAATCAAACTATGTGAAATACCTTTTGTTGACGGATAGCAGCCCTAGAAGCACTCATCACGACGCTGAGGTCCCACCTGAGTCGCGTAACATCTGATTTATCCTCTCAACAGCAGCTGCTCGAGGAGCTTCGTAGCCTCCGAGAATCGGACGCTCTTTCGTTGACAGAGAAGACACAGGAAATCAACCAGCTCAGAACCGAAGTGGAAAGACTCGCTGGCGAAATTGAGGTCCTGCGGGGTGTTGTCGAAGAAGGGCTCAATGAACGGCGTCAAGCGCGTGATGCAACTCCAAGTGAACAGAGTCACCATTTGATAGATAGCCCCCGTCACTCTCCTTCACCAATGGTCGAATCACCGGAATCCTCGGTCAGACGGTTTATCGATGACGAGGAAATTGATCGAATATCGGAAGATCTGGATGAACGTCGCTCAGAGCGGGCGTCCAATTCATCGGGCCAGAGTTCTCACTCGCCCTCGCTCCATGGAGAAGAGCCCATCCGTTCGCACCGACGAGTTCATGGCCCAAATACCAAGCCCAATGACGCAGTGGAATCCAATCCACCGTTCCCCAAGATCAGCTCGGAGCGTATGGAGCGTCTGTTCTTCTCTGCGCCACGCCATAATGCGACATCGTGTCGCATGTGCAAAAGTCACCAAGGTCACCACCACGCTCACAGCAATAACGCCCGCCGAGACAGTCATGATGCTGCGAATGATCACCAAGACAAAGACGAAGGTTTCGATGAGGGTATTGAATTGCGACCTCTATCTGACCGCCCATACGGTCGTGGCGTCGGACGTACATATACGATCGAAGAAATTCTCGACAGGATGGACAGGAATGGCGGGACATTGAGGCCAGGCGATATTCCACCACAAACTGTGCTCGCTCGCGTCGTTGGTGAGCTAGAAGATGAGTTTGCTCATTTCAGGGAGTAGGTCTCGCCTTTTATCTCCTGTCGTGCTTTTGCTGATTTTATTCCAACTCAAGGATTTACGGTAGCCTCGCTGAGGAGTATAAGTCATTGGATAGTGCTACTCAAGCGGCGAAGCGCCATGACGTAGGTCATCGCTTGCACGATGTAATTGAAGTTTTGGAACGCAAGGTAGATTTCCACTTACTTGAAGCGTGCTCTCATTCCTGAATATTCTCCAGGGTAATCAGATAGCAGCACTGTATGATTTACTAGCTTTCAAAGACAAACCATCTGAATGATGGTTGATTTAGTAGACAATGTAATGCATGACGCACTTCGAAACAAGGACGTTGTTCGATCCGCTTATCACCTGGACGGTACGGAACTTGCAAAGAAGTGGCACCCATGCTCCGCACCGCACCACAAGTTCCTGGTAACGAATAAGCGGCTCCGTCTCGTGTGTCGTTGATCATTAATCATCGACAATGCACCACGATCGAGGCGCGATCAAAAGGGAGTTGACGGGTCTCACGTGGCCCGGATTTACTGAACTTTCAAAGGGAACTCTAGCAAGCCTCGATAAGCTGCGAAACTGTGATACCCTTGCCCTCTGCATCTCTGCCTCTGTAAATGAGATCAATGATCTTGCTCTCAGCGTTGTCCGCCGAGTCACAGCAATACAAACAGCCTGACTGGTTTGGAAATGTTGTCTCGGCGTAGCATTGCCGGTTCATTGTGAGCGAGTACGTCCAGCTCATATTCACTTCTACCCTTGTGTAGCAATCTGACTGATCCCAGTTTTTCTTCTTCTAAATCCACCCAGTATAAATATGCCTTGCCTTTTATTTTCGTTCCGTGGCTCGCATACTTGGACTGTCACTGCAGGCCTGCCAACATCACCGTATTATTGCCATGTGACCCTTTCTCAACTGCTTTCCGATCGTACTTCCCTCATAATGTATGTCAAATTGTCAATGATTGACGATTGACGACCAATTACTGATCTGCCCAACCAACAATGGTATTTTCATGGCACATTCCCTCAGGGTCAGTGCGGTCTGCCAAGGATGTTGTGACGAGACCCACGATCGTGCCAGACATTTGCCATCAAATGATTCCAGGGCAGCATCAGAACTACAATGATTCTGTCAGCTGATCACAGCCGTTGCCATAACGTGCCAATTCAAACAAGCTGCGTTCCCTTGCGTCATTTTCCTAGTGCATGGTGCGCGTATAAATACCGACCCCCTCGCACCTTGCTTTACCAGCCCCATTCTACTCCATTCGGCTCACAGGTACTGGCTAGTGAGTCCCACCCTCCTATCTCCCAGCAACCGCCTCACAGTCTACCTTTTTTTATATAGCCTTTCCCCTATCATCCAACTACCATCAGCTTGCCGTTGACGGCCTGACATCGCTCTCACTTATCAACTTCCATTACCGACTTTAACCCGCCTTTTGAGATGCATTCCCGATCTATAATCTCCGTTGTTCTCTTCATGACCGCTGCCTTGGTCACGTCCATTCCCGCACCCAGTCGGCGAGTAAATAGGCAATTGAACATACTATTGTTTGCTGACGTCCTGATGGTGCCAGTGCCGGACATGACTTTGTTCGAGATGAAGACACTCCGTCTCAGTGGGTGGGAAATGCAATAATTTCTGATGGATGCTGACTGGGAATAGTGCTGTGACAAACCCTGGAGACACACCCCTAGCATCAGACCGGACTCGTCTGAATGAGCGCGGCTTCTTTGAGATGTTCTCCAAGGCCATGAATGAGGTAGAGTGAGTCGCATTTGACCGACGCATCTTTGGGGATGCGACAATTGATGTTTTTCTCTTCGCATAGGCCCTTCATACAAGGCAATTCTGGGAACAGTACCACGTTGAAGGCGAAGAGGTCTCCCAAGAGCTTTACTGGAGATAAAGGACGTGCTGTCCCCCGGCCCCTTCAGTACGTGCCAAATATGACGGTCTCCGACGAATGCTCATCCAGACATTCCCTGAGATTAGTCCCGTGAGCTACCCCCATTTTCAACACAATGTGAATCCGATTCCGAGAGAAAAGAGGGCGGCAACGTCGACCGCGACCATGACCACCGAGCTACCTGCTGCGTCCGAGGCTTTCCAATTTGCCAAAGACGGGGCTGATTTTGCGAAGAACATGTTCGAAGCATGGGGTGCAGGGAAAAGTGCAGAGTAAGACCCGTTTATTTAACTTCCCAATCTCGCCGTGGCTGATTTGATGAAAGTGCCGAGGTCACGCACCATGCTTGATCTCCGGTCACATTGATGGCCGTGAATCATTGGCCTTCACATACAAACGAGATTATAATGCTAATGTTCAATGGTTTTACTCACTGACGTCCTCGAAGGACTTACTAGCGGTTTCTGCTCCCGAGTACACCCATGTATAATGTGTCTGTACGATCCATAATATTCAAATTTGCCTCATGACTCGGTGAGGACTCGGAATTTTTGATCGACCTAAGAGTCATGGAGATGCAAACTTTATTATGTAATAGAGTAGTATGTACTAGTGTAGGCTTCAGCAGTTCATTTTGTACTTCTCGTCAATTCCCTCACGCACTGGCAATCGTTCTAGTATGCTGGGCAACTTCGCTGAGAAACGATCCGAGTCATCACTCTGGCCTGGAGAAGAAGTATCCAATGATAAACGTATGTTTTTGTCATTCAAAGCTCATCAACACCCAGTGCCCTCGGTCTCCGGCCCAATTACCCGTAACACTCTGACACAGAACAGACGGGTCGGATGCCGTTGCACGAAAATCTTTTGACGGTCCATTGCGCAAAGACTCGCAAGGTTGGTCGCCACACTCAGCTTCTGAACCAACACCCGGCAAGATTTTCTCTGATAAAGGCGAGATTTCCCAAGCGGTTTGTGTATTACATGCGATTCCATTTCGGCATCAAACCAAGCGATACGATTTACGAACAGAAGCGACCATTGAGAAGGGTCTCACAACGCATCCAATTTGTTGATATCCGTCACGACCGTGTTGGCCGATCCTCCGACATTCCCGATATATTTCATCGCGTTCGCAAAGAATTCAGAATTTCTCTTCACTTTATTGTTGTTCAGATACTGGGAGGCGGCCCTATGCGAAGAGAAACCGTCAATTGCTGCATTTCCAAAGATGCGTCGCTCAAGTGTGACTCACGACGCTACACTCAGGGCATCGAGAAGCTTTCCAAAGCTGCCACGCTCGTTCAGATGAATCCGGTCTGATGCTAGGAGTGTGTCTCCAGGGGTTGTCACAGCACTACTCTCAGTCAGTATTCATCAGAAATGATTGTATTTCCCACCCACTGGGACGGAGTGTCTCCATCTCGAACAAAGTCATGTCCGCCACTGGCACCATCAGGACGTCAGCAAACAATAGTATGTTCGATTGCCTATTTACTCGCCGACTGGGTGCGGGAATTGACATAACCAAGGCAGCGGTCATGAAGAGAACAACGGAGATTATAGATCGGGAATGCATCTCGAAAGGCGGGTTAAAGTCGGTAATGGATGTTGATGAACGAGAGGGATGTCAAGCCGTCAACGGCAAGCTGATAAAAGTTGGATGATAGAGCAAAGGCTGACAAACAGTAGACAGTGAGGCGGTCGGTGGGAGATAGGTGAGTGGACTCACTAGCCAGTACCTGTGAGCCGATGAAGTAGAACGAGGCCGCTGAAGCGGGAACGAGAGGAACGGCATTTATACGCGCACCATGCACTAGGAAAATGACGCAAGGGAACACAGCTTGTTCGAATTGGCACGTTATGGCAACGGCTGTGATCTGATGTCGTGCCTTGGGGTCATTCAAGTTGATGGCGGAACTAACACGATTGATCCCGTGACGCGCTGTCGGCGGGCCGCCAACACCAAGATGATGGTACCAGGCGGTCGATGTGAGATAGACTCACTCGCCGGTACCTGTGAGCCGAACGATTCGGAACGAAGTAGAATCAGGCTGTTGAGGCGGGTGCGAGGGGGTTGGCGTTTATACGTTCAAGAATCAACTTGAAAGAATGGCCATGAGCACCTCTATCAAAGGTGACAGTTACCAACTATAATTCCCCCGCAAATTATGAAGCGGGATGTTTTTCCTAGTAACCGTCACCTTTATCTGATTCCATCAGCTGCCAGGCTACAACTTGAACAATGCTGCCGTGTTTAGAGCCTGTTCGGCAACGTAGATATTGAGAAGATTTGGCATTGTTTCTACTAGCCAGCACAGCTGAGCTTAAGTCTGAGTTCAAAACTCAAACTTTGTTTTTTTCCCCTAGAGATGGATAATCGTGATGATTGCAGGTGTATCCTGGCTTCCCTCGCTTCAATAGCAACTCTTTTGGCACACTGTGTCATTAATCACTTTCTATCTTCTTAGATGTCCAAACCCCCTACCAAAAAAGTCTCCTGGAACAATAAGGAAGTGGAGGAACTCATCAATTATCTCTACACCAATTGCACTGAAGCTGGTGATGGCAGTAACTTCAGGCCTACAACATTTAATGCCACTGCAGAACACCTTGCAAAATTCTGGTCATCAGGGGCAACAAAAACAGGGCAATCAGCCAAGAACAAGTAGACTGCAGTACATATATTGATCTTGCTTGCTGTTCGTCACTAACATCTGAGTTTCATAGATTTGCAAGACATATGTGGAGATTGAGACATTTTGGAATTTATCTGGTGCTCACTGGGATGATATGAATGGGGCTTCTGTCCATGGGGAATATGCAGAGAGCATTTGGGCAGAGTATATCAAGGTATGTATCCTACTAGTATCAGACTACCGTTTTAACATCATGTTCTATAGAAACATCCTCAACTACACAAATTCAAATACAAAGGATGGCTGCTTGCCCAGTACATACATGAGATCATGCCAGATGCAGGTGCCAGAGGAGGCAACATGTTTGCTCCATTCATGGCTATCACTGACCACACAGAGATAGCTGCCTCTGCAGATGCTGGGAGTCAGCCTTGGATCAACACCACCAATAGTGGCTTGGGGAGCACAAGCTACAGTGCCTCTGCAAAAGGCAAGGAACATGAAGTCACCATCATCCCCTTAATGCCTGCCAAGATAACTGCCACCTGTCCTGCTACTCTCTGTAGTGCAGGAAAGCAGTCACACTCAGAAATGATCAGTGACAACGCAGCATCAATTATCACAGCATCAGCTCTCCCATTCTCCAACTCTTCATCCATTCTCCCTTGCTCTGACAAATTGTCTACCAGTCATGCCGCAAAAAGAATGAACCTCACCATGGCAATAGTGACTGCTGCAGTCACTCCCACATCATGCAAGTCTGCTGCCACTCAGAAGCATACCAACACCATGGTCAAGTCCCTCATGCTTGGAATGCAAGGTTCTCTCAACCTACTCACCTCCTCATTGACAAACACTGCCATTTCCACTGAGGATAAGGTATCAGCCCATCATGAACTGGCAATGCGGATGCTGCAAGAGCAAGACAGTAATTTTCCAAAGGACGTTAAAGTGTTCATTTGGGTGATGGTTGCCTGCAATGCTGGGTTCACAGAGGTATATGTGCTGACTTTGGACAAGGATGAGTGTTTGGATTTTGTGAGAGTGGAGGTTGAGGGTTTGCGAAATAAGTCCAACACTGGAGAGCCTGCTCCAGTTGCCCTGCCTAACACTTTCTAGTTATATTTTTATGAGTGTTGTAACTGTACTTGCTGTGCTCATTGTGCTAGTACATGTATTGATCCTTAGAACAAAATGTGATTGCTTTGAGACAAGTTTGTTTGAAAGGTCAATATACATAGTGGTATTGTGTACTACTGGTCATCAGTGTCATCTTCCTGATCATCCTCCAGGTCATCCTTGTTAGTGTCCATTTTGTTGTCAGAAAAGATATCTTCATCATCCATATCATCTATATTCTCCCTCTCATGCAGAATACACTGGTAGTTGTCCCACATGGCTTGAGCAATGCGATCACAGAACAAACATGCTATATGTGTGCTTTCATCCTATTCAGCCTCTCTGTCCTCTAAGTCCCCTTATGGACCTGATGAAGATGCTGCAACCCCATCCACATCCTCAACCATTTGATCCATTTCTTCTTTGAGATTATCCTCAGCATCATGTATACTGATAAAGTTGTGAATAGTGCAGAGTGCCACAGTGTTGAGATTTAGTGTTGTGATAAGAATACATCTTGATTAACTATAATCACACCATCCATGATGATCATGTGATGAGAACATCTGATGAAAGATTAGATAAGTATGGTGTGATATCACACCATACAGAGAGCTTTGTACAATTGGATATTGCACAATCATATCATTCTCTTTCTTCTTTATTTCATTGGTTAGAATGATATAGAATACAATAGATTGTTTGTCCTTATGATCTCTTTATTGATTAGATACAAACATTCTGTATCGTATATAAGATTGATCTTGAGGATCAATCTTTCTCTCTAATGAGTTATCTTTGATTCATTCTCTTCTACTTTGATCCTTCAAATCATAGCAAGACTCTCTGCCTCTTCTACTTGATTCACTCCATCGTATCATCAATACCAGGTGAGAGTTCCCATCTGAGACTCATTCCTCTGTCCCTTCACATTGGAGTACCTTTGTACTTCAATAGGTTATGAGCCCCACTTAGACAAGTGAAATTTGTCTTTTGATATCATTGATGCCTTCCACTGTCTCACACGATGAATGATGGTTCATGCCTATGATCCAGAATGTTCTTATCACCATTCTATATATCTATCAGACAATCAGATATGGCACTTTCCTTATCAAAACCAATGAGAGAACCTTTATAACTTTCCTTGGAGGACTCCTGATCTTTTATCAATCAGATGATACTCTCTTTATCATCTTTGAAATCAGAACATTAGCTAAAACTCATTTCCTCATGCTTGCGCTTAGGTCTTATCCAAGCGTAAGTACAGCTCCTGTTACCCCTCCAGAGAACCAGCCCAGTTGTCCTCATCCTCCACCTTATCATCCTACTCCACACCCTACCACTCCAAGAGCTGTAGAGACAAACCCTTGACCTATTTGAGGAGAAGCAACAATACCCAGAGGAATTCCCTTCGAGATCCCTTGTCCTATCTGTCAAGGAGCTATTGAGTGCAACGAGTGCCACTGTCACAGTGAGACGGACGATCTTCAGAACAGATCAAGGACAGATTCATTTACTCTACTAAGAGTAATCAGATCTCCTCTGGTATCTTTATCACCGGATTCATCCTACTTCTCTGCACCTGCTGAGATAGCTCAACCTCAACCGCTTCCATACAGTTTATCTAACGCTGCTCGAATCACAGCTCAACACTCTTCTCCACAACTTTATATCCCATCTCCTCCTTTCATTGACCAAATAGTCAAAGATGTCGCAAACTTCGTCCAGCTCCCCCAACCTAGTTTACCCTCCTATGCCAATCTTTCTCCATGACCTCCTTCCTTCACCTCCTCCAATGAATCTTGACGATATTCAAGAGGATCCTCACATCCTCAATCATCTCAAGCTTCAGGGCCTTCTATGGTTCCATTAGAACGACCCAGTCCTCCCAGTGCCCTCTCAGGCTCTAGAGGTAACAGCTCCACAAATCGTTGCACCAATTCTGATTCATCCAACTCAAATTGGCAACATGGTTGTCAGGGAGGAAGAAGTCAAAGACATCCTGGCAACAATCAGGATGGTCAGTCATCAGGAGAACATCTGGTATCCATGGCAGGAAGATAGCCTAGTCGGAACCAGGTACTTCAACCATCAGGAAGAAGACCTGGTATACTTTGAAGACAATGAAGGATCGTATCTGGTGAACTTTCAAACTCCCAGACTGCTTCTCCAGCTTATTCACCAGTGGAACACACTGGAACACGTAGAGATTCATCTGAATCTCTTCTAGGAGAGACAAATGATGCCAATCTGGCATCAACTGCAGCTCCCTTTACTGCTCCTCCACTCACTTTCCATTTCACCCTGCCAAGTACTCCCATTCTGGATCAATCAAATTGAAACCAGTGCACAAACCATCAATGGCCTTAGATACATTGATAAGACTATTGGGAATGCTTACAAAGCTGCTGGATGGGCTTTCCCAACACAATCCTATAATGATGTCTTCACTCGTCCTCAACTCTAAGTCCATGGTCATGGATTCGAGATCTTCCGATGTGATGTTTTTCCTCCATCTTATGTGAACATTTTTTTATTTAAATCTCACCATGCCAACATCATTTTTAATGAACAATCTTGGATCAACTCTTTTCAATGGATTCAAGAACACCACATTAATATGTGGAGAAATGAGGAGATGAACCGCCTCTGTGGTATGAGGCAGATCTTGTGGAATGAAGCCTTTGATAGGCTTCACCAGAATAATCTCCAAGAAATGGACCCAGAAATCTGGAAAGAATCAAAGCAGATCCAGAAACTGATCCTTCCCCACATAGGAATGGATCAGGAAGATGTTGTTTACACTTCCCTTGCCAGAACTTACAGAAAGAGAAAATGATGCACTGCTTCAGAAGGTGAAAACAAATGCTGCCTTCAAGGATCTGTTTGATTCTGGCAAGTACTTAGATGTTCCTGTTCCTGCTTCTTGGTGTCCCCATTTCTCTTCTTTTGAATACTTGTATAACTTTGATTTAGGAGATTGACAATTCTGAACTTTCTTCGAGATTAACATCTGGTGTGATCCAGAGATTATAGAATTACCTTTTGTAAATTGCTACAAAAGAGAACTGTTACTCTCGAAAGGATTAATGTCAGATGTTATGATTCCTAATCCGTATTATCAACCATCTCTGTATTTAGAAATCTTCTTAGATCTAGATTTACCATTACCTTATTGGTATGAGATCAGACCTACTCTTACTCATTCTTGGACAAAGAATGATAGTATTCTTTTCTGGGCACACCAAAAGCAGAGACTAAACCATAAACAGAGACATTTACAGACTTGGTTATCTTCTAAAAGAAGATCTTCTCCAATTGAGACTTCTAGGACAATGACATCGACTTCTGGGACACAAACTGGTTTCACTTCTTTTAATCTTTTATCTTATCTTTATCAAGATATGATCATTGACAATTTTGCAGACATACTTCATCTTATCTAAATGGCTACTCTTACTCCTACTGAATTCAAAACTGATACCACTATCCTTAACAGGATCCCAACTCTTGTTGGAGTCAGCAACTATTCCATTTGGTCTATTCAGGTTCAAGCTACACTGGAATCCCTCTCTGTTTGGGGTTTCATAGACAGAACCAACACCTATACTGGTATAGTCACAGGAGACCAAACCAAATGGATGGTTCTTGATAAGAAAGTCTGTGGAACTATCACCACCACAATCTCCAATAATTTGATTCTCAATGTATCATTTGACTATGTCAACGTACAAGGAGGACCAACAAACCCCTCTGTTGTTAAAGCGCTCTGGGAGAAAATGAGATCCATGTTTAGATCTAGGGGATTATCTGGCCAGTTCCACTTATTCCATCAATTGCTAAATGTCCCTGTTTGTCAAGCATCAGCCAATGAAGACATCAATAAAATGTTGTCTCTCACTGAACAGATGACAAGCACAGGACTAGTTCTTCCTGAAAACCTTAGGGCAATGATCTTACTATCTGCCCTTTCCGGTTCCTTTTATCAATTCTCTTCCACCATTGCTCAAACCACAGAAGAAGTTCAATTCACTGTGGATAACATCTCTTGGAAGATCCTTTCTGAGATCGACATGCATAAAACAAGACAACCATTATGCTCCCACATTTCTATTGTGGAGACAGAACTAGTATGCTCTTCCTCTAATAGAACTACCATCATTTGACAAGGTCCACCTCAGACTAACAATTGGAAACACCCTCAGGGACCCTCTAATTATGCTGGGAACCATTTTGGGAATTCAGGATCTAATAATCCTGGAAACTCTGGATCTCACTTCCAGAAGAAACCATTCCAATCTCCTTACCAAAAGGATAAAGAAAGGAAACATACAGGGTTTGAAAAGTGACAAGCAAAAAAGGGAAAAGGAAAAACCCCTCAGGCTAACATCATGGAGAGAGATCAAGGTTTTGTCCATCAGGTTTAATCTGATATAATAATGGACACTTTACCTTCTATTTCAGAAGAACATATGGAAGTCCAAACAGATGAATCCCATATTGCTGAGGTTTCTACTGAAGCTTGGACTCACTATGATAGTCCTGACGCTATCTTGGATCCATCTCAATTTGAAGAAATAATTGAGGGAACAAACTTTAACTCTTGGGAAGAACCTACAAATGATCCAGATAATGGTATGGACATTGCTGAATCCAATCATTCCTTTTGTGCCCGATCCATCTAAAACAGATGATCTAGCACAACCATCATTTAGATGAGACAAACTGCTTTCTCAAAAGCAAGACAAAAAAGGAAAGAAAAAGGAGAAAATCTCTTTCTCTCTTGGTGGTTTGATTTCGGACAACAGTCATTTTTCTTCTTTAGATCATCATTTACCTTCTCCATCTATACCTTATACTCAGTCTCCTGAGTTTCGTAATTCTGCACCTTCCTCTATCTATAGGAAAGAGATTCGGTTACCTAGCAGATCACATGAGGGTGTTGTACCAGCAATTAACCAAGATTGTTTACCATATGATAGGGGAGAAGATGATCTAAATACCTTCTATGATGAAGAGTCTAATGAATACCTTATCTATTATGTTGAAGCCTTTGTACTTCAGGGTGATTCTAAGTCTGCATTTAACCAATCCCATTGGATGATTGATAGTGGTTGTACCGATCACTTATCACCTTTCTTGAATGACTTTGTCCATTTAGGAGAACAACAATGTACAGCTACCATTGCTAATGGGAATAAGGTTATTATGAGAGGTCCAGGAACTGTTCTCATACATCAAATTGAAGAATCTTATTCTCCAGTTTCATTAAAAGAAGTTTGGTTTACCCCTGATGCTTTGCATTGCTTACTTTCTGTGCCATCATTAACACACCATGGCTATCACTGTGAGATCACTAAATCTGGATCTAGGATCTGGAACAAGAAAGGTTGCTTGGTGATCCAGGCCACTGCCTTATCACCAGCTAACAACTTACACTGGTTTCAGTCAGAAATGATTAATCCTTTGACTTCTGTTGTGGCCTCTCTTGCAGATGATTGATCTTATCAAATCTGGCATCAACGCTTTGGCCACACTTCCAAGAATGCCTTGCGTCATGCTACTACCCAACTATCTGGTGTTCCAACTCTGACTCTTCCTTCTGATACTAGCCCTTGTTGTAGTTGTCAGGTCAGAAAGATGCCAGATAGATCTTTCGGTGTATCTGGTAAGAGGGCCTCTTATCCTCTTGCTCTTGTGCATACCGACCTTGTTGGTCCTATGCCTACTGAGCCTCACTCTTGAGCTCAGTATATTCTTACTTTTATTGATGACTTTTCTGGGTATGCTTTACTCTCCTTCTTGCAGGCCAAGTTAGACTGTTTGGCTAACTTCAAGAACATGGTTTCTTGGGCTGATACCTTTACTGGTCACACTCTTGCCTCTGTACATTCGGACTGAGGGGGTGAATTTATGGGTCACAAGTTCCAGACATTCCTCTTGTCCAGAGGAGTAACTCACCAAATCTCTATACCTCATATGCCCCAGCAGAATGGACATGCTGAGAGATTTAACAGAACCATTCTTGAAAAGGCTAAAAGCATGCGCCATCATGCCTGCCTTCCTAAAGCATTTTGGCAAGACGCAGTAGAGACTGCTCTTCATCTGTATAACAGACAACCCATGCATCATCATAATTGAAAGACTCCTAATGAAATATTTAATGGGAAGAAACCAGATGCCTCCTACTTCTGAGTCTTTGGTTGTAGAGCCTATGTCTTTATTCCTCCTGAACAATAGCCAGACAAACTGTCTCCCAAGTCAGAGGAAATGACATTTATTGGGTATGAACCAAACACAAAAGGTTGGTGCTTTTGGTCAAAGAAAAAGCACCATGTGATCATTGCTACTAATGCTACTTTTGATGATAACTTCTTTCCACATTGTTCTAGAAATCAAGAAGATGGACCTGCCCCTATTCCACAGAATGATCAAACAGCTGATTCTGATCAAGAACAATCAGAACAAATGGATCCACCTGACCATCAGGAACCACAAGAACCAGCTAGGGATGTTTTAATCCCTGTTCCCATTCCGCATCAAGAACCTGGTTATAATGAACCAGAGATATCACCTTGGCATTCTCTAAGAGATTTTTCTCCAATTAACTTTAATAATGATGATCCTCTATCAACTCCAGAAAATCCACCCTCCTATCATACAGAGTTTACTCCTGTGAAATTGGCAACTAGGAGAGATCAACCTGAAACAGGACATCAGAGTGATATTGATGATCATCACTAACACAAACATTATTGAGTAATAGACTCCCCACCATCTCCATCAAATGAAGATGAGAATACATGGTTTATTCATGCTCCAGTATGACAGAACTGGTTACCACCTCATCATAGAGATGAGAGCATTCCTGAATTTAGGATACATCCACATCAATATCATCCTACTAGGGAAGAAAGGATAAATCCTTGTCCTCCTGTTGAACAACATCATTCTAACAGAGTTCCACAACCTTGCATTTTGCCAGATAACACTTATGGTAATTGACCACCATTAGAGATAGTGCGAGATTTACAAGGACTGGCACCAATTCAGAAGAAGTCATCAATACCAGTTACTCCAACTACTCCTGATGAACCAATGCAGGAAGTACCCACCAATGAACAAGATGATCTTGGTGAGATGTACAGTAATAAATGGATAAAACATCACTTTTCCATTGCTGTTTAAAATGGAGATTGGGAAGTTCCCAAACACTACCTGTTACGGACTGCAACTATTGGCTCGACAAGGAACATGGAGATGAGGAGGTGTCAGCCTTCAGTATCGATGTTGACAAGGATGACGATGATGAGGTTGAATATTGGGACAGCGATGGAGACAATGCAATATAACATATAGTGGCCCCGAACAGAGGGCTAGGCTGGCAAGATGAAAGGGAGTGGTACCACTGAGTTGCAGGCACCATTGAAGGTGGGTGAAACGAAGTGATTAGGACTAAGGTACAAAGGAATTACAGGAAGGGTTTATATATGATGGCTGAGTACCTTAGGGCAGGCATCTGAGTCTGAATTAGTTAAGGGTAGGCATGGAACATGGAATGCAATGGAATGTTCCAGAAGAAAAGAAGATGGGAATAAATGTGAGAGAAAGATGACAACTATGAGGTATGATATCAGTAATGATGTTATAGGTCTAGCCTCAGGTCTCGTGAACATTCCTGCAGTCATGTGCACTGGTCACGTGACTTTGGAAGTAAGAATCGACTAAGGTAGAACAGTGCTCAGTGATGCTAGGCATATGAGTGAAAGAGAAAAAGAATAAATGTAGGGTGTGCGCATGCCTGAACTATAACACTACCCCCCATTTGCCAGATTTGAGGTCCAACTGCGAGTCTGCAAATTTGGTATAGGAGGAGCTGAAGGGAGAGAATAGGGATAGGAATTGCATGTCGGAGATACCCCAAATGGGACGGGGAGCAGAGGGATGTAATTTGTGGAAATTGTCAATAGTGTCCTATGCATGTTTTAGATTAGTGGCAGGTTCCCAGGTGCGATCCACCTCATTCCATCCTTTTCAATGGATGAGGTACTGTAATTTTCCACGGGAAAGCCTACTGGCAGCGATGAAATCAATCTTGTATTCTTTGTGACAGTCTTCTGTGACCATGATGACATCTGGTTTAAATATGGGTTGACTGGCCAGTGGGGCTTTATATGGTTTAATGTGAGAAACATTAACTGTTAGATGGATGGAAATGGACGCAGGAAGGTGGAGAGTGATGGCATTAGGGAGGATGGTGGTGATATGATAAGGACCAATGAATTTTTGTGTTAATTTATGAGCAGGATATAGGAGTGTGAGGTGGTTGGTGGAGAGCCAGACCAGGTCACCAATGGCATATGGGGGAGCAGTGGAGCGTTTTGACTCTTGGTTTAAAACCATCCGGTCTCTGGATTTAGTGAGTGTGGTAGTGATGTCATTGTGCGATTTTGCTATAAAGGAAGTGAAGGACCCCCCAGGGGCCGTAGATGATGAGGGCTCAGCCCCTAAACATGGTTGATAATTATGTGTGACTTGGAAGGGGGTCACACCAGTGGCAGTGGTTAAAGACAAATTGTGCACAAATTGTGCCATCTTGAGCCAATTGCTCCAAGAGTCTTGTCTTTTTGTGACATACACTCTAAGGTATGCCAGTACCTCTCGATTGATCCGTTCCATTTGTCTGTCCATTTGTGGGTGGTATGCTGTTGACAATTTCTGCTGAATCCCCAAAGCTTTGCAGAGCTCCTTGGTAAATTCTGATATGAACTATGGTCCCCTGTCTGAGATGATAGTGTTAGGGAGTCTGTGGATACACCACACATGATCTCTAAATAAAAGTACCAGGTTGGCAGAAGAAGTTGTCTTCATACAAGGAAAAAGGATGATTTCTTTTGAAAAACAATCGACTATGACACCAATGGCATCATACCCTTTAGAGGTAGGGAAACCTGTGATGAAATCAATAGATATATCTGTCCATGGATGGGAAGGAATAGAAAGAGGTATTAATTTTCTTGCTGGTGGCTTTGATGAACCCTTCGTGAGGGAGCACACCTGATAGTGTTCTATATAAGAAGCAATGTCTTTGGCCATGCCTGGCCACCAATAGAATTGTTTAATGGTGCTAATGGTTTGGTCTTGACCAGAATGGCCTGCCGTTGGAGAATTGTGAAAAAGGGAAATAAGTTCATTGTGAAGAGAAGATGGCACAAAACTATGCCATTCAAAGATTGGGAGAGTTTGTCCTGAGCGTAATACTCATATTCATTGATGGCATCAACACCTATTTGTTCTGATTCTGACATTAATTTCATTTTGAAGTTAGGATAAAGGGAAGTGGAGGTCATTGCTTTGACTCCTGTGGAGCCAAAGCCTTTATTGCTTCATTCCGACTCGTCTAGAGTTGTTTCTTTGGTTAGTGTTGGGTTTTCTATTTTTTCAATAATTAGTTGTGCAATACAGTGTTGCAGACTGCAATGGCAAGTTGAACGAGGAAGACAGATATGAGTAGGCAGTGGTGAACGAGGTTGACATTGACAAGTACGACGAGCATGAGATTGAATATAGGTATGGCAACGGCAAGGAGACAATAAAGCATACAAGTGGCCCTGAGCAGAGGGCTAGGCTGGCAAAGAAGAAGGGTGAGTAGTACCACTGAGTTGCAGGCACTGTTGAAGGTGGGTGGAATGAAGTGAATAGGACTAAAGTACAAGGAAATTACAGGAAGGGTTTATATAGTAATGACCGAGTACTTTAGAGCAAGTATCAGAGTCCGAACTAGTTAAGGGCAGGCAAAGATAAGAAATGATGGAATGTTCTGGAAGGAAAGAAGAAGATGGAAATAAATATGAGAGAAAGATAAGGAACATGAGGCATGACATCATTGATGATGTCATGGGCCTGGCCTCAGGTCACGTGAATGTTCCCATGATCACATGCACTTGGTCACGTGACTTTGGAAAGAGAAATCGACTAAGGTAAATGGTGCTCAGTGATGCTAGGCATATGAGTGAAGGAAAATAAAATAAAATAGGGGCATATATGTGCCCGAACTATAACACTACCCCCCATTCACCAGATTCGAGGTCTAGCTGTGAGTCTGTGAATTCTGTATAGGAGGGACTGAACAGAGAGAATAGGGAGAGGAATTGTGTGTTGGAGATGCCCCAAATTGGATAAGGGATGGAGGGATATGAGCAGTGAAAGTCATCGATAGCATCCTGTGCATGTTTCAAATTACTAGCCGGTTCCCAGGTGTGATCCACCTTGTCCCATCCTTTCCAATGGATGAGGTACTGTAATTTTCTGTGTGAAAGTCTGCTGGTGGCAATGAAATCAACCTTGTATTCTTCGTGACAGTCTTCTGTGACCATGATGGCATCTGGTTTAAATACAGGCTGGCCAGCCAGCAGGGCTTTATAAGGTTTTATGTGAGAAACATTAACTGTAGGGTGGATAGAGACGGAGGAAGGGAGGTGGAGAGTGATGGTGTTAGGAAGTACGGCGGTGATACAATACAGACCAATGAACTTTTGTGTTAATTTATGCATGGGGTATGGGAGAGTGAGGTGATCAGTTGATAACTGTTATAGTTCGGGCACATGTACACCCTATTTTTCACTTTATCT